>JALPQI010011236.1:0-39582 GCA_025490895.1 Thaumatotibia leucotreta | reverse complement strand
CATATTTATTTTCGTATTAATTATACATTGTCAGGTTTTAAATACAATAATAATCAAATTTACAATGGGAATAAAAAAATAAATCACAATTAACAATTCGCATTTACAGGTAAATATATAAAATAAAAAGAATAACATTCATAAAATAAAAAAAAAATATATATAAAAAAATAACCAATACTCAAATTAAAAATGCCAAATTTTGATTTAAACTTTCACGATTATCACTCATATTTTACAGACAAACGGGTCTTAATCGCGTAAACTTACGTCTAGTTACGTCACGTCGTTAGTGTCTGCCTGCGACCACGGGTGTAACGTCATGCCCGAAACGTCAGGATATAATTAAACGTAAGTTTACGCGATTAAGACCCGTTTGTCTGTAAAATATGCCAAATTTTATTCCGTCAAATATTCTGACACTGAATAGTAGGCCTTATTTACAGAAACTAAAGAAGAAAAAAAACTTAATTTCACTTTATTGGTCACTACATTTATTTCGACCAACAAAATGACTGCAATTAATTTTATTATTAATATGCCATAACAGAATATATAAAATAAAATAAATTGTTATAGATTGAAATCGACATTATTATTTAATTTTCCTTTGCTATTTTAGTTCGAATTTTAGCATTAGAAAAAAGCGAATCTTGGCGTGGCTATTATAAAATAGGTATATCGTTCAAATTATTTTACTTTCTTAATTAATAATGATTCTGAACATATTTCGAAAACACAAATCAAATTATTTATTAATTAAATATTTTGATTTGTACTTTTAATTTTTCTCCAAAAAAAAGCCAAGCTGAGTACGTGGGTTCGATCCCCACCTCGGACATAGGTGATCTTGTTCGTTTTTTCTTTGGTATACTCGTATGACATCTAATATTTTTAATTAATAATGATTCTGTTCTGGGAAGCGCTTTTTTTTCAAAGACGTGTGAAGATTGTTTATCTAATTTATTTATTTAACCTTTATTGCACAAAAGTAAAACTTGACGTGCAAAAGGCGGACTTAATGTCATAAGGCATTCTCTACCAGTCAACTTATTTCTTAAGCAAAGACAATACAAGCCTGGAGGCCAGCATATCTAATATTGCCAAGATAGTTTGGAAGTTGCTGCACCAGCAGAAGGGTCTACACAAATCAATCGACGCGGAATCTTCTTACCCCTCTGCCACTGTCGGTCACGTGACATGTGTCTTAATATCAACACCATAAAGTTGAAAATACATCTGAGGTATAGGTACTCTCTATTTCAAATACCAAGGCCCAATGCCACATAAAACTTTGCAGTGGCATCGGGCCATGGTATTTGAAATGGAGTATACGTCACCTCAGATGCACAGGTAAGCCGGAAGCAAAACTCTTTATGTCGACGGCATAAGATCGAAAAAGCCGTCGTTCGGTACGAATCGGCACGTCTCGGCTTGGCCGACGTGGCATCGGATTTTTCGCTCTTATGCCAAAGACGTATATGCTAAAGCCTTTTTCGGCCGGCTGAAATCGATTCCACGTCAATTGATTTTGGGACACCCTACGGCGAAGCCGAACAGTATACATATTTATAAGCAAAGAAACAATGAGACAAGAGTGCGTTTTCATCAGAAAAGCCAGCAAAGATACTTGTGACCCCGTTGACATCACATATATCCATAAGAAATGGTACTTGTGCGTTTAACCATCAGAAGGGGGGGGGGGGGGGGCACCACGATCTCCTAATGCCATTCAGTTTAGGACCTAATCTGAATCGCATTGTGTCAATTGCATAGAATAACTTTCAATAACTGACAAGCCGAACCTAAGCTGAAACGAATTTAAGAGATCGTAGTACCCCCTCCAGATCTGGTTGTTTGCATTTGATGAAAAAAATTGAAGTAGCCTTCAACAGTAGATAGCTTTTGCTGAGGCATACTAAATATACTAGAGAAATAAATAAAAGCCTTCCAAAAACTTCCTTTGCGTTATTAAGTTCGGTATAAAAATAAAGCTATGTATGTAAAATAACCAAAAAAAGTGTAAGCCTTAAAGGATTCCCAAGATCTTATAGTAATGGAAACTACAATAATTGATAAACGCTTGATTTTTTACAAACTATGCGTTTATTAATAAATCCGTTTCATCGTTTTTCATTTTGTTGTGGTTGTGGTTAAATCATCAAATCTCCTTATAGGTACATTTCTGGTCGATATAGTAGACCAAGAAAAGTAACCCCCGAAACTGCTTAGGAATTCTTACGAAAATTGTTTGTCATGCGTATTGTTTTTGTCAACCTCTTCTTTTTCTTCTAAGTACATGTTTTTTGATCTGAGTAAAATACTGGTCAAAAACTAAATTGTCATTTTGTTACGGTCAATATTAGTAATTATCATTTGTTTAAGATATGCATTCAGTTGAATTAAATTACACGTAGTTTTGGCAATATTTCCTAGTTCAGCAATATTAATTATGTACGCGCGTGTATTGTTACTTTTTATAATTTCAAGGGAAACATATGTTATTAAAATAATAACAGAAATATAAAATTGAATGTAAGCTGTAGGAATTAGTAAAAAAAATACCCTTCTTTTCTTTTTTTTTCGTTATTTCTCAGAATAAAATAGTCAATATTATCATCAGTATGTTTGTTACATTATTGCGTTAAAAAATCTTTTGTTCAGCCTTAACGGAATAAAATAATAGTACATTGTGCATCAAGGGAGGTAAGTATGGAATTACTAACAAGAGTGTTAGAAGACTCGACTTTTAATGACTCGAGTTAGTATTCCGCTTACCGACGGTGATGCATACCTACAACGTTTTCCATCACACTTGCCGACAAAAAAATAAGTTTTAAAACAAAAAATGATTAAATGATGTTATTACTCCCGCTATGCATGCAAGCAATGGCACGCTTAGACAGCAAGTGTGATGAAAAAAATATTTTACACGTGCGGCATGGCGGGTATACGGGTAAATTTCCATACCTTCTATTTCTATTCGACCTTGAAATCTTAAGGAAAAACAACTATTGATATCACTGAATTAATCAGTTACGTGCTGATTATGCAGTGCTATAAATGGATAAATTACAAGAGGTATCTGTTGGGAACCATAATTAGATATATTTTAAGTACCTACATGCAGACACAGTATCGAAGTGACTAATTAGATAAGTTTCATAACTTGCAGAAGTATTTTTATAACATTTCTAAATTATAGAATTAGGTCCTATAATTATTTGGTTTTGTATGAGTAGTTTGAAGAAAAGTCAGGATTTATCGTCATACAATGAATTTTGTGGATTATTATTTGATGTAAAAACAAACCAAATGTTCCTATTGTTATTTAACACTAGTTTCTAGTGAATTTAGACACAAACATTTATAAATATTTTAAACAACAGAACCGGTAACATATTTGTATAGTCACCATCAGATATACCGGAGTTGCCTAGATGCCTAAAAATGTCTATGCGTAAAAGCATTATTTTTCAAAGCGATAACAAATAAGTTAACGTAGTTATATATACATAATTAAACAGTTAAACTCACGCGTGTTTATGTTACGTGCGACATGTTTCTGAGTCCCTAGGTCTCCCTTATAAACTAGGTTCTCCGAAACATGTTGCACGTAGTGACTAAATACGCGTGAGTTTAACCGTTTAATTATAAAATAAAACTAGTGTTCGAAACGTCGGAATGAATTTAAAGTTTATTAATACGCGAGTTTATCCGTTTTCATAGTTTTATTTCGTGAGTAATCCTCGCGGTAACCGAAGAAAGTATTAGGTTTAATTATATTTACAGTTTTACACAATTTGTTGCAGTTAAACATGGAAGCTGTAGTATTCAACGGGAAAGAACTCACTCTCAAATACGAGAGCAAATACCCTCTTCCTAAAATTATCAATGACAATGACGTCATTGTGAAGGTGCACTATTCTGGGATATGCGGCACTGATCTGCACATTATTCAGGTAATTAACCATAAAGAAAAAATTATAAATACTTGTATTAGATGTCATATACCAAAGAAAAACGACCGAGTGGCCGAGGGGTACAGGCATCAGCCGCGAAAACTGAGTTTGTGGGTTCGATCCCCACCTAGGAAGTTAGGTGATCTTGGTCGTTTTTATAATTTATATACTTAGTATTAAGTAGTGTGACTACTGGGGAAAAATAAAAAAGTACAAATCAAAATATTTAGTTACGTTTGAAATAAATTAACTTTTCGTATGCGAAAGCGTCAAGCAGAGCAATCAAAACTAGACTTGGACGATTGTTTCATGAAGTCAAATTATGATAAAGCAGACCTACTCGTAATCATACGAACGGTTAAAAGTAGGATTAAGTTGCATCTATTTTGGCAATATGTCCACGTTAAAAAATGTTGTTTTCATCACACTTGCTGTCTAAGCGCGCCATTGCTTGCGCGCGTAGCTGGAGTAATAGAAAAGTGAAATTCCCTAGGGAGTAATAGAAATGTCAGTACGTCATTTAATAATATTTTGTCTTAAAACTTATTTTTTTGTCGGCAAGTGTGATGAAAAACATTGTATGCATCACGGTCGGTAAGCGGAATACTAACTCGAGTCATAAAAGCCCTCCGCCTGACGGCGTCGGGCTTCTAACACTCTCGTTAGTAATTCCGTACTTACCTCCCTTGATGCACAATGTACTTTTATGTACACACATTCAGGTAATTATTGTTTTTTGTAAGACATTCAGGTGAATTACAATTAATCTTATTTTTGGCAATATTTCCACGTTCAGCAATATTATTTTATGAAAACGCGTGTGTACATTTCGTAAGTATTAAAGTATGTATAAAGCTTAAGCTTAGAAATATAAAATTAGGACCAAAACAGAATATGTTGTTTTGTATTGCTCGAATTACAATACTAATTCGAGCAATAAATTACGTGGAATTTGAATTAACTATAATAAATTGTTACGCTGCTATGATTGTTTCTCAAAATATAGTATGTACATTTTTATCGACAATTATGACATTATCTACGGAGCTCACGATACGTGTAACTTCGAATTACAGAGAGGTCAAAATAATCGGGTTTAAATTAATGATAGGCAACCGTATGTTTCTTGTTTATTTTTACATGTAGGTAAACATTGATACACTTATGCTCGTCAATAAGACATTATTTTCTTGATAAATTACTTTACCGACTCATAATCAGCCTTTTTTGTCCACTGCTGGAAGTATTCTTTTCCTATTTATTACCTATGAGTATGAATACATAAGGAGGTAATGTCCTTTATCGCCATTAGATAGCTGTCATGTTGGTCGCTGTTGTGTATGATGATGGGCAGCAGCGTTATCATAATGGACGCATTACTGCGATCGCCAATCCGCTTGCCCAGCGTGGCGATTAAGGGCAATTACCTCCTAATGCGGCGTGCGTATGTCTATAATTATAGTTGATAGGAGAGGTCAACGTCCAGCAGTGGAATATCATAGGCTAATCTGCTTTACTGCAGTCGCCACGTGGCTAACGCTCCAAACCTTCTAGCATCTATAAAATATGGTAATACAAATTGTGTTTTGCAGGGTGAGTTTCCCGCTCGCAAAGACCGTCCTCTGCCAATGGGACACGAGTTCAGCGGCGTCATCACTGAAGTCGGGAAGGCATCCAGTTTCAAAGTCGGTCAGAAGGTCGTTGTTGACCCCAACAGGTAAATATATTTATTATTTTTATAAGTAGGGAGGCAGTTAAAAACCTCCCAGAAGATGCGGTCTCAGCACAAAATGATTTGTTAATGGACTAGACAAGCACATCACATCCCCATCGTGTGTGTGAATAGCCTGTATTCAGTGACCATTGAGCCAGTAATCATAGCCGAGTTGTAGATGTGATTTGCTTGTCTAGTCCATTTTTAAACTTATTTACAAATCATTTTGTACTGAGACCGCATCTTCTAGGAGTTTGTTCCACTCACTACTGGATTGCTCAAAAAGTGTTTACAAGGGTCACTGTTATTGTGAGATCTATGACTTTCTAGTTTTAAGTTATGGCCTCTCAGACGAGTGTTGCTATTACGCTTGAACATCTCTTGAAAATCGGCAGTATTTGTGTAAGTATTTATTTTCACAAATATTTATTCCTTGGTCGTGGCTGTATATTATGTATCTATTATACATAATTGTATCATAGCCTGGTACTTACATCACAAGCCTTAATTGAGCTTACCATGGAACTAGGTCGATTTGTGTCAGATGTCCCAAGATATTTATTATTCTTTTACTGACAGGGATTCTTGGACAAAATATGGATAAATATCTATAATATTTTCTTCGGTTACCGTGAGGATCACACATGAAATAAAACTATGAAAACGGATAAACTCGCGTATATTAACTAATTTTAACTTCATTCGGAATGAGTTTATCCGTTTTCATAGTTTTATTTCAAATATCTATAACTTTAGTTTTTTTTACAGTGCCTGCCACAGATGCGACTTCTGTCGCAGCGGCAACTACCACTACTGCCTGGTCGCTGGCATCAACAGCACCATCGGCATCTGGCAAGATGGCGGCTGGGCCGAATACGTTCGGTGTCCGGACACCAACGTGTTCGCACTGCCGGATGAAATCACAACGGAACAAGGTAATAAACGGATTGGATCAACGGAACCAATCGGTCTGCATGTCCCTATTGTCATCGCTAAATTGGAATTTAACGCCAGACCATCTGCGGGGTCAACATTTACGTTAGAAAGGTACTGATTTGCAGCAAATGCGGCCTTGTATTCGCTGCAAAAATTGGCTACGTCAGTTACCTGAGATTGCAGTCAAAAGTTGGTTTGGTTTAGAAGTGCGGACATGTGAGTTCGTGAGTATTACCTGTTTTTTTTTTGTTATCGTGGAACTATCTGTGAGTCCCTATACTTGGCTACCTGTTTCCAATTTAAATTTTATTATTGTTTTTTTAGTCGTTGGTTCTCCAAATATGTAAAAAAAAAATAACAGTTACTGTGGCCGAATACACGGTTAGGAGAGATGTGTGTGTGTGTGTGGAATGTAATGGTCAGTAATACTCATTTGGAGCTACAGCTTTTATATAAAAAAAATATCTTTATCATATAGACCAAATCTAAACACAACATTTATTCTATTTGAACTAATAGTCTCTTTTAAACGGCTAAGTCGACTATTCAAACTAGGTATGAAAAAACTTTACTCACGGAAATATTGCCAAATATTTATTGCAGACGTTTTTATAAATTTACAAATAGGCATGATTTTTGGAAAAAAGTATATACATTACAATATTTTTAGGATCTGATTAATCAAGTTAACCAAAGCTACAAATTTATTTTACTGCCGACTACATACATTGCTAATTTATTTTTCACTAATTGTCTGGAAATTATCTAACAATTTATTACCCTATGTTTTCTAATGACCTCAAACTGTTTTCCATTCGGAATTCTTTTGGCACCTTTGAACTTCATTATCAGATTACTAAATATTGTTTAAGGTGGAATGTCACGGTCAGCTAGGCACTACAACGCCAATAGATGGCGTTATAGTGCCTAGGTGGCGCTAATTCTACGTATTTTTATATTTTATGTATGATAATAGAAATAGTTTTAATAAGTAATACGTTTGCCGTAAATAAACTACTGTTTCTAATGTAGCCAACTAAATTTCAGGTGAGGTTTAATTTACAAAATAAGTTTATTTGAATAAATACGAAACGCTGCCGCGGCTGCGCAGTATGCACACACACATTCAAACCCTTATTCGTTTACGACACCGATTGCTTATTTCGAAACGTGTATTGAACTTGGATTAGGCTAGTTGGATGATCGTCTGACGCACATTCATTAGGACCAAGGTTCAAATCTCGTAATTTCAATATATTTTTTACTTTACATTACATGACTTTTTATTTTTTTTAATGATACTTTACCTATAATTACAATTTTTTCAGTAATAAATAAATAACCTGTGGCCTATTCCACAAAACTTTACAAGCGTATAATTCTACAAAATTGTATAAATTCCAAAACAAATAATTGACAATTTTGTAGATTTGTATGCTTGTAAAGTTTTGTGGTATTGGTCCCTGAACTACCATCCTAGGTTTAATTTTGGTGACCTTATATATTTACTCACCAAAAATCCGGTATTTTTTGCATGGTCAATCTGAAATAGCCTATACTACTAAAAAACGGGACTGGATGTCCTAACCTAATAGGTGTCCAATCAGATTGGGACGGAATCTATTCGATGACTTCAGTTTTCATATGTAGATAATATTAGAATGATTATTTTAGATATTTCTAGTCATTTTAATTATTAGATTCCTTCCCATTCTAATCACGTGCGGAATACATAGATAAAGAAAACATCAATTTATAAATTCAGTGTTTTATTTACATCATATCATATTATTTTCATTTATTATTTCTGGTTTACGTTTTTCTGGTTTTATACATGGATATAGGAAGATTGCTTGACGTTGTGTGTGTTGCTTGGAAGTGAGCCTTACGCATCTACACATATTGTGACACCTGCAGTTGGCCCTGGATCTGAAATCAGAATACTCATCGTCAAAATGGTGTATGATGATTACTGGAATAAAAAATACATTTCAGCTTTGTCTAGTTAGGTGGTGGTGAACTTGACTGCGAAGTTAGGGAGGGAACCTGGGTTCAAAACAGGTTCAGGGAGTATCTACAAAATGGTTATATTTTTACGAAATATCATTTGATATTCACAAGTGCTTTACGGTGAAGGAAAGCATCGTGAGGAAACCTGCATACACCTGCGAAGAAATTCAAGGGTGTATGTGAATTCCCGAACAAGTACTCGGCCAGCGTTGGGACCACGCAAAATAGGCACGTTTGATGTCGAGTTGCGGAAAAAAATGGCCAGGATACAATACAATACAATAAGTTATATTTTTAATAGTTTAAGGCCTGGAACTCATCATCCCTCGGGAAACTAACGTTTCCGGTATTTATGTAAAATAAAAATATTATTCTTATAATATAATATATATTACTATTTATCTACATGTCAAGTTTCCTTATTCCAATCCGATGAGCAGTTGTTGCGAAAACAGTAAACATTGAAACATTTTTGTTATAATTATAGTGGAAATATATAATAAAAAAAACTGTTTGAATACTGGGAGGAAAGATATCCAGCAAGTCAGCCTCTACAGAACTTACCTTTAGATTTCTCCGTAATATAGTATCATTTCTCCAAGACTTCGCTTACAAGTTTTTTTCAGGCCCGAGTATCGGTGGTTTTTATAGCCTTTCCGGGACGTTTGTGGCTACATAATATCCTCATGTAAATCACTGCACGCTATGAGATATTTTAAACAATCGTAGGCAATTTAGCGTCAATTCGGATTTGTGGGTATAAACAAATGGTAAAACGATAAAGTACTAAGTACTGCCGGTGATTTAGAATCAGAGTGACGTTTGAATTTAGTGTTGCCTTGCCAAATGGGTTTTACGTTCAGTTCCACGAGACTATCATTTAGTACGCACATCTATTATAAAAACATTAAATGTAAGAAATCCTTCCTGTAGTATAGGTATAAATGTAACTAGTATGTATAGGTATATTTTCCATAATAAAAGGTCTTTCGTTCGGCTTTTGCGTGGGGATATGGCCTATATGGCAACATTAGCAACGCTTGCGTTTGATATTGTTGAAAAATATAAACTGCACGAAATGCGTTAGGGCAGAGCGGCAACGTAGCATTTTCAGCCAACTGGCAACGTCGCTTTCCAACCCACACACCGAACGTACGATTGGTGTATGACACTGTCGACGTTGACCCACATATTGACAAATCTTTATTAAAATAACGTACTAATTTAAGCTATTATTCGACCCTTTATATTACAGAAACATAATTTGCCGCAAACAAATATAAAAATGATTGTCGATTTAAGTGATTACATTGTAAAACTATGCTCCATTTACCCATATTTGAATAAATACATTAGTATGAAAAACGAACCACCTTAAATACTCACATATTAAGATAATAACAAAATTACTCGTGTAAACATTATCTTGTTTACTACCTCGGCAATATTTAAATTGGGCAAAAACACCTACGGTTTATATGTGCAATAACTATTTAAAACGATAAGATAAACGCTTGTTTTACTTACTTGTTGTTGTTAAGCTCTTTTTAATCTGATTATTTATTTATTCATTTAATCTTTATTGCACAAATAAAATGTATGACTACAAAGGGCGGACTTAATGCCAGAGGGCATTCTCTACCAGTCAACCATCAGGCCAAACAGAAATTTGGCATCAGGCCAACATTTTTGAGTATTTCATATGAAATTCCATAGTGGTGATCGTTTTGACAGTTCGAAAAAAGATGCTTATTTGACTTGCCCGTCATCATGCCTATTATTATTCAACCGTTTTTATTCCCAGGTGGTCTCTGCGAGCCATACTCCTGTGTGTCACACGGATTCGACCGAGCCTCCCCTCTGCAGGTCGGAGAAAAGATACTCATCGTTGGTGCTGGAATTATTGGTATTTTTATTTTTTTTTACCTCTTATTACCTAGAACCATATGCCTTAACCTAGCCCTTGACGGCCCCCGACTCCGCGGCAGACCAAAGAAGCGATGGCTAGATGTCGTGAAGGCTGACATGAGTGTGAATGGGCTTACAGTAGAAGATGCCCAGGATCGCGTAAAGTGGAGGAAATGTAGCAGGAAAGCGGACCCTGGCAAAGGCCGGGATAACGCTAGGTAGAAGAAGAAGAATACCTCTTATTACCTAGAGTCTGACCAGCATTACTTTGCACAAGCATTTTTTTCGATATTCTTTAAGGTCTCTGCCCACTAGACCATACCATAGCATGACCGTAGCATGAACGTATTAGATGATAAACTATTCTTTGTATTGAAAAGTGAGACTATGCCCACTAGGACGTTCCTGCGCCGGCCAACACGGTCTCATACTTTTGAATACAAAGAATAGTTTTATTTATTTACATATTTAAACTTCATTGCACAGTAAAAATACAGATACAACAGACGGACTTAAGACCATAAGGCATTCACCAGTCAACTTACATGCCAAACAGAAAAACATTAATGTGATGAGTTCATAGTTCATGCTTAAATACACTAACATATGAGTACTTGCTAATAATAATACAGTTTCTATAGATATGCAATATATAGATGATAAAACTAGGTATTTTGTCTGATACGTTCATGTTCATGCTAAGGTCATGGTATGGTATGGTCTAATGGGCAGAGACCTTTATTTGACAACAATTTTGCATATCAATTCACCTGTCATTGTGAAACTGTCATTTAATTTGTTAGAATTTGTTGCCGGATCACGTTTTTTTTATTTACCGGGTTTTTTTGTGCAGTTACTCGCTGGTTAGTCTCTAACTCTTTCTTAGTTAGTTAACTTTTTAGTCAGCCTCCGTAGTCTAGTCGGTAGTGACCCTGCCTACGAAGCTGGAGGTTCCGGGTTCGAATCCCGGTGAGGGCATCATTTGTGTATTTATTTATCACAAATATTTGTTCCTCGGTCATGGCTGTCTATGTATTTAAGTATCTGTTCTGTATGTATCTATCTTTTATATATATCGTCGTAGATATTTATTTATTTATAAAAAAAAACCATTAATCTTACCTCCTACCTAAATCTCCCATACATAATTATTTTCAAACCACGAATACACGTGAATTTAACGGTTTTTTTTGTCATAATGTCTCAAGGTAGTTTGAATTCAATTAAATCTGGGAGTTTTGTATCATCATCATCATACCAGCCGAAAGACGTCCACTGCTGAACATAGGCCTTCCCCAAAGAGTTTTGTATATTAGCTGATATTTGGTAGCAACTAGTATGGTTGACCCCTTAGTAAGAGTTCATCTGTATGACCTGCGGATAACCTCATAAAAATGTAAACAGTAAATAAAAGATAACCGGATGTACATACATAAGATAAGATGCAAAAGCGTGCGAATGAAATCATTCATAAATAAAAATTTAGTTTACTAATTTATAATTTATTTCACAGGAAATATCTCGTACGAAAGTAAATGGGTCGTTTCGTTTTCAAAAATAAAATTTTAATTTTAAATGAATGAAAACAAAGGTCACGATCGTTTTTTTAGCCTTATAATAATAAGTCATATTTATATGACTGATATGTAAATATAATTTTTTTACGAAATTAACAAAAGCCGATATACCAGGCAACTTCTATTAATGTCCCAAGTAACCAGTCCGGAAAGTTTAACGGAAATCAATAAAAACACGGTGTATAATATTTATTTGTGTATTTAAGAATACCATAATTAAATATTTATACCGAATTAACTGAATTGAATTTTAACTTTCGCGAGGCATACTACCAATAAATATCATTTACAATGCATATTCTCAGAAAGTGCTCTTTTTAAAGGTCAACTTATGCTCAGAAAGTGATACTTTTCCGCACGTGTGCAGGAATGAATTTTCATTGTACTTTTCCGCACGGCCTGGTTGTTCCTGCCGAGAGAGTCTGGTTTTCTTTGCGTAATGCATTGTAAACTGTAATATGATACACTTGTTGAAACGTAGGCTTTTTTCTAACTCATGTCGGTTTTAAAACTCTCGCTCCGCTCGTGTTTTGTAGTCTCCCACACTCGTCCTGAATCAAGTCTACTTTCCACACTTGTATCATAAATAACTATTAATGGAAACTTACGTATATTAGTTACTATACTCTGTTTGGTTTGGTGTTTAAAAAAAAGGTAAATAATCTTGCAGTATCTTTTTATTGTAAAATACATATAAAAATCCAAACTAGGTACTTAATGAATGAAAAACAATGTAAATCACTGTATTTTCTTGTTATATTATGTATATTTGCTAAAACTTATTTTCTACTCGTAGTTTTCAATAAAAAGATTGTGCAAGATTGCTTACCTTTTTTTAAATACCAAACCAGAGTATAAACGCGACACGTTTTGTTATGGAGTCAGAATGAACTACGGACTTACATTAAATATATTCCAGGTAACTTATGGGTCACGGCCCTTCACCATCAGGGTCACAGGGAAGTCACAGTGTCAGAAATGAATAAAGCCAGATTGGAAATTGTCAAAAAACTGAGTAAGTAACATATTTACGATTGAACTTTATTTGTAGGAATGTAGACCAGCGCTAGACTAGTACATCTTATAAATATTGGATGTCATATACCAAAGAAAAAACGACCATGATCACCAACGTCCGAGGAACGAACCCACGTGCTCAGCTTTTGCAGCTGATGCCTGCACCCCTCGGCCACTCGGTCTTAGCAACCACCAGTAAATTTTCTCGGGTATATGCAATCCCTTACAAGGCTAGGCGCCTTTGACCATTCTCTAAGGGCAAGCAATATATGCCTGCATCTCCTATTAGAATACTGTACAGTTTTCTAGAATAGCTAGAGAGAGCTGGTGCTGCCATCTATTCACGTTCATTTGTAGTTTTTATTTTTACTTTTTAGCGTTCCCTAGCCAAAATAGCAAAAATTTTACCCTTATAGATTCGTGATATCTGTCTGTCCGTCTGTCACAGCCGATTTACTCGGAAACTATAAATGTTACAGCAATGAAATTTGGTAAGGATATGTGTTGCATGGACCGCTACACAATTATGATATTATATTGTAAAAAAATATAGGGGTTGGGGCGCTCCATACATGTAACTGAGGGGGTTTCTATTATCTGTACGTATCGACACTATCGACGCATTAGGAGGTAAATGCCCTTAATCGCCACGCTGGGCTAGCGGTTTGGCGATCGCAATACCGTGTCTACTATGATGATGCTGCCCATCATCAATCCTCTATAAATTAATATTAATATTAATCTTCAATTCCTTAGTCGACTCTTACGACACCCTCAAAATGTATGCCATAATTAAACTTTTTAGTACAGATGGTGTACTTTTTAGGCTCTAGTGCGAGAAGTGGGTCATTTTACGTCAGGTCCAAAACTTCGGAGGGCCATATTTGTACTAAAAAACGTCGTACGAGACACGTGCAAAAACGAAATTCGAAACGAGTGGCGATGGTTTAAAACACGACCGATAGGGAGTGTTTTAAATCGATACAAGTTACAAATGGCCCTCCGAAGTTTTGGACCTGACGTAAAAAGAACCGTGTTTTTGCACTTGTGTCGTAATGTACTATTTTGGTACTGGTGGTGCCTCTTTTGGGCTCTAGTGCAAGAAGTGGGTCATTTTACGTTAGGTCCAAAACTTCGGAGGGCCATCTGTCCTAAAAAACGTCGTACGAGACACGTGCAAAAAGGAAATTCGCAACTCGTTTCCACTTTGCCACTCGTTTCGAATTTCATGTTTTTCGCACTTGTGTCGTAATGTACTATATTCTATTTATAAAAAAACATATTTTTCTTTTCAGACACTGGATACAGACTGATCTCCCCCGACGTACTTGCCAGTGAGAAAACACTTTATGACGTTATCATTGATTGCACAGGTATTTATAATTATTGTTGTTGTTGTTGTTGTATTCTGGCCATTTTTCCGCAACTCGACATCAAATGTGCCTATTTTGCGTGGTCCCACCTCTGGCCTAGTACTTGTTGGGGACTTCACATACACCCTTGAATTTCTTCGCAGGTGTATGCAGGTTTCCTCACGATGTTTTCCTTCACCGCAAAGCACTTGTGAATATCAAATGATATTCCGTACATAAGTTTTTTGAAAAAATCATTGGTACGAGCCATGGATCGAACTCACCACCGCTGCGTAGCCGCCGTGCGTTTTAATTATTATTATACTCGTACATACGTATGTACTAACACAAGAGACAGGAAAAATTTCGGTTTAAAAATTTATTGGCCCAATTGTATGCAAAGTTTGAATTTATCTTGTATGTAATTAAAGACCGAAAAACTGGCTTCCTCGCACAAAGCATCAGTATTGCGATACAGCGAGGAAATGCCGCCAGCATCCTCGGTACAATGCCACAAGGGCCAATCTTAGATAGAAGTTAAGTTAGTTTAGTTAGATTTAATTTATGTATATAAATTGTAAAGTCTTGTGTTAGATTAAAAAAAATGAGTAACTAGCGGATTTAATAAGCAAAAATGTTATTCTACATATTGTGTAGGTACGGAAATAATGATGGTAAAAGGCCTATCTTCTTGGCCTCGAATTTTTCTATTTACTGCAAAATGTATCCAGGGATATTTTCACCTGCAATGTGCTTCTACTAATTTTAATTGAATATTCTTTAGGTGTCGGCAAAGTAATGGAAATCAACTTCAACTACCTCAACCACGGTGGCAAATACGTCCTTTTTGGTTGCTGTCCACCCACGCACCAAGCATCGTAAGTATACCTGGATCTGCGACCATATATTATATAACATGGACGTCTAACGCCAGCTCTAAAATGCCCCCGAAAACAATTGTTCAATCATGCCAAGATGGGCAGGACATAGCGCCTTTCTTAACACCGCGCATATTTCGGCGCAACATCTTTTACAAATGTTTATAGAATAATATAGCCAATCAAAACTTAGATGGACCAATCACAACCATTTTTAAATAGCGGTTTAAGTTTTTATAGGTTGACTTTAATTCTACGTAGTGAATGTGTAGGTCATACTGACCAACTTTTACTATGGGGACAAAGTGGAAATCGCGAAAAAAAAATCAGCTGTTTCATACATTTCGGCCGGCGTAATGCCGCCAATTTGTATGAAACAGCTGATTTTTTTTTCGCGATTTCGACGTTGTCCCCATATTAAAAGTTGGTGAGTATGACCTACACATTCACTACGTAGAATTTGAACGGTCGAAAAAAAAACACCCTGTATATGACGTCTACTAATATACCTGTTTTATCATTTTCAGGGTTAACCCGTTCAACATTTACAACAAGGAGCTGACAGTTATTGGTGTCAAAATCAACCCATACACTTTCCCCAAAACCATTGGTTGGCTCAAGGCTATGGGAGATAGGTAACGCCTATTTATTATTTAAACCAAGATTTCTTTGTATAATTCACTCATTTATTCATAAACAACTATCTAAATATTAGATGTCATATATCATCATCATCATCATCTACCCATAATCGTTGACTGCTAGACATAGGCCCTCCCCTATTCGCGTCATATAAAAACAATTATAAAGGATTTTTAGTTGTTCCACAATAGTATATTGTGCATCAAGGGAGGTAAGTACGGAATTACTAACCGAGAGTGTTACAAGGTCGACGCCGTAGGCGAAGGGCTTTTAATGACTTGAGTTAGTATTCCGCTTACCGACCGAGATGCATACAATGTTTTTCATCACACTTGCGGACATTACTGACATTTCTATTACTCGCGCTACGCACGCAAGCAAAGGCGCGCTTAGACACCAAGTGTCTTGAAAAAAATATGCCCTTAACTGTTAAGACAGTTAAGGGCATATTTTTAAACCTTAAGCTTTTATAATTAAATAGGTTATCTATTAGTAAAATTAAGGTTTTACCAATAGAGAACCTATTTCATTATAAAAGCTTAAGGTTTACAATAATAACTTTTGTTTACACCACTACGCTGAATTAATTACTCTTCTGTATTAACAACCTGTATTTTTCCCCAGGTATTTGAATTACGAGAATTTGGGCATCAGGACGTACAAGCTATCAGAATATCAGAAAGCGCTAGATGACTTGAAAACTGGGACGATCTCTAAAGCTTTGTTTAAACTTGTTTAATTAATAAAAAATATGTATAAAAACCCCATATTTTTTTCTTCCCATTCCTTTTTTTCATTTGACGGCCTTGGTAGCCTATTTAGTGAGTAGTAAGGTCTGACCGAGACCCATATTTTAGTCTCGGCCGAGATCGAGACCGAGCGGCCGAGATCGAGACCGAGCCCGAGACCGAGACTTGGTTGGAACGTATAAATTACAATTTTTTTTTAATGTTTTCTTTTTTGATTTTTTTTATGTAGGTACCCCAAAAACCGGTATTCGAATTTTAGGTATTTTTATCGATAGTATGATAGAGGAGTCGCTTACTCTAAATTATTTGTTCCTTTCATTTTAAAGTGAAATTGAAGTCAGTCATTCATGTCAATATGACACCAATAAAATCGCAGTAAGTTCGCGAGATGGGAATAAGCTCGCCAATACGAATCTCGGCCATGGCCGAGAGGGATATCTCGGCTCCATTTTTGGCCGAGAATGCAGAGACCGAGACCGAGATCTCAGTCGGACCTTAGTGAGTAGTAATGGTCCTACCTATCCTCCTACCGCCCAGGGGCCTACTTAAAGGTCTTCCCAAACAAATGAAATTCTATTCTATTACCAACACTACTAATTTAAAATTCACTGGCAAGTTTCATTGTCTGGGCAGCAAGAGGCTATAGTAGACAACGTGCTATGCCTATTTGAGGAGGCGCTGTAATTGAGGGCTGATTGCTAATTCTACAACAATGGGTAACAAAGAGTACATTTTTGTTTTTCATATCGCGAAGTATTTTTGATTTCCGGCAATATTTCGGTAATTAGAATTCTGGAAATATTGCCATACTAAGAGTTACGTAATTTAAATTAATTCACGTAATTTATTAGGGGCACATATAACATTTTCTAGCATTTAGTTAAATGTAGGTATATAGCTATATGGTAGAAGATTTTCTATGTGCCCTTTTTGTTATGACGACATTCTACTCCGTAGATTTCTCTATAGATTTTGTTTGGGACCAATCAGAGTACAGAGGTTAACAAATAGTACCTACATTATTTCCATATTTCCAAGTACTTTTAATTTGCCCCAAAATTTTCGGTAATTAGACTTCGGGAAATATTGCTAAGAGTTACGTAATTGAAATATTTTTTTTTGTATGTAATTATATAGCTTTTATTTAGTTAAAAATATATTTTCGGAAAGCTCACATGACACAAATATAAGTGACGAATCATCACTGTATGGTAATATCGGTAAGCAATCGATTCCACCGAATATCGGTCACTGTGCCGTACCCAGCTCTATAGCACAATAAAATCTATGGAGTAGAACGCTGTTATGAACGTGCCCTACAATTTTTCTTTGCTTAATTTTGCCACGACATTTTACTAAGGCGACCGGCTTAGCGGAAAACCATACGTGCGGGAGGGAGTACCCATATCGGCATCCCGCTCCAACTCATGGATTCGCTCGCCGCTGGTCGCCTTAGACCAATGTCGTGGCCGGGCCATTAGCTTTCGGTGAAGGAAAATATCATGAGGCAACCTGCATACATCCGCGAAGAAATTCAATTGTGTATGTGAAGTTCCCAACCCGCTTAGGGCCAGCGTGGGGACTGTAGCCATCCCTCTCATAGATGACAGGAGGTCTTCAAGGTTTTGCAGACGACGGGTCTTGCCAAACATATTGTACTTTATAAAACTTTCTTAATCAATAAAAAAAGGCCTGTGACCAGCATTTGGACATTATATTGGCATAAATGTTATTATTATTATATTAATTTCGTTAGATGCCTCCTTAAATATATAATATATATATTTGAAGGTTTCTTTATATTTAAATATTTCGGTTTAAAGAAACTTTATTGTCTAAGAAATTACAGAAATTTCACTTACAAGACAACTTATAAAATGATATCTTAAAAATAATTACTAGTTAGGTACGCAATAAACAAGCACGTGTGATTATGTTTAACAATAAATAGTTGCATTATTATAACTAATGATATAATGATACAATAATATTAAATAGAAAATCGACCCTATGCCGTTATAAAAAGGTTTATTTATCATTGGCCACTAATAGGAACTTACGACGAAGTTATGAATTTGTGTAACTTGTTTACTCTGTTTGCAGGGCCAGTTAAACGAGATTTTTAAGCAATAGTTAACACGTTGAATGCGGGATCATAATTTTATGATTTACTTGCAGTGCTATACATACCATTTTTGAGTTGTAGGATAGTCGTACACTGGTGCGGTACAAGGCTATTTTGGTTTGTGACTAAAGGTCTCTATTGTAGATGATATACCGTTGTTGGTTTAACAAATCGATGATTTATTGATTACAATGGCTAGTTAAACAATTGAATGATCTAAGGCTAGTGTCGTTACACACTGTCGTACTTCGTTTAGGCATTATAGGAAAATTAATTAACGATACGAAATTGACTTGTATCGCACCTAGGGAATAGGGCAGATGCCGTCTAGTCGATATTTTGGTAGGGATGGGAAATATAATGAAATAATATTATCGATAACCCCGAATAGTGTCCCCACGAACGTCAAGCGCCAGGGTCCTCAAGGGTCCCTCGACATGAAGCTGAGTGTGGACCTTTTCAGTTACGCTTTATAAAATGTACACCACTGGCATTGTCATTAAGTAGTTAAGTTTAAATTAAGCGTTATTGAATACTTAAAGTTCTTCTAATCTAATATTCTATTCTATATCGATTATTGTAATTTAAAAAAATCTAATTAAAATTACAATTTCTTCCGATTTTTCGCTTCACTTCGTTCACTACTCGTACCTAGTTACACTTTCACTGCACTCCGTCGTTCACTCGTTTTCTCGGTGCATTCATGATGAAATCGGAAGTGCCATCGAAAGATAAACAAAAAACACGTAATCGTTACCCCCGCACTGGCTGTACTGACCTGTACTTGTGGTGCTGTACAAGACAGTAGGTATACAAGACACTTTTGGTCGGTACCGCACTGGTTGATTATTTTTTTCACCTAGTGCGGTACGAGTCAAATTTGTCTTGTAAAGTTTGATGTACCTACTAGATAGAACTTATAGAAAGACACTTAAATGTATACTTGACTCCTTCTAGCTCATAGGATTTCATAGTCAAATCGACCCCGCACCAGACAGAAACAAGCTACTTCTTCACTTCGCACCAGAAGAAAGTACATTACAAGTCGAAATTGGCATGTACCGCATTCAACGTGTTAATTAACGGTTACTGATATATCCTTTTTGGAGTATTAGTTAAGTGTTAGTTAAGGAACTAGTTACAATCTGAGTTATTAGGTATGATATTATAGTATATTTTTTATTGTATTTTATGTGAATTCGTTTATTAATGTTTTTTATTTTTATTTACCAAGTATATTTAGATAGTAGGTAAGTAGTTTTTGTTTTATTTATTTTTTTACATTACAGGCTAATTAGTATTATTAAGTATATATGTATATATTTACGATTTTAGTTTTTTATGTGATATTATTTATGACATGTGATTTTAATTTGTTTTTGAATGTGTTAAACGGTTTGATAGAGTTTTAGGTAAGTTGTTATATAATTTAGCGCCATCATACATCAAATTTCGGTTTCCGTATCTGGTTCTAGGGAATCGTAACGCTAAGTGATCCGCGTTTCTAAGTTTCATTCTTTGATGTTTACTTTTAGTGTTAAAGGTGATTTCGGAATGTATTGAACCATCCAGTATTTTACGGATTAAGATACATGTCTTATATACATATATTTGTTTTAAATTCATGAGACCCGTTTTTTGATAAAGTGTTTTTGTAGGTGTTAAATAGTCATAGTTGAATAGTATCTTAATAACTTTGTTTTGAGCAATTTGGAGATCTTTGAGGTTGGATGGTGCTGCATTGCCCCAGATTTCTACAAGATATTCTAAGTGGGGTTTAATTAGGGCATTATAGATATTAATACGAACTTATTTTGGAAGACAATTTGAAATGTTGCGCATAGCAGCTGTTAGTGACGTTATTTTAGGTTTTGTTTTAGCTATGTGCGCTTTCCACGTGAGTTGATTGTCAAGAATCAAGCCGAGATATTTTTCGTGGTTTTTCCTTTCTATCAGTTCGCCATTTATATACAGGTTTAGATTTGGTTCAAGTTTTTTATTTTTGGCTGAAAAGACAACATAGCATGTTTTAGCAGCATTAATAGTTAATAAATTACTTTGGAACCAGCTAAAAAGTAGGTCTAGGTCTTTCTGGGCCTGTTGAATTATATTGGAGAGCGAGGATCCAAAATAAAACAGACAAGTGTCATCCGCGTACAAGGTTAAATGGCCCTGAAGTCCTGCTTCATGTAGGTTGTTAATATATGTTAGAAAAAGCAATGGCCCAATTATAGAACCTTGTGGTACGCCACAATTTATAGGCAGAGGCGAACTTTCGTACTGGCCTAGCTTAACTATTTGACGTCTATTTGTGAGATATGACTCAAAAATACTGTATGCCTTGTTTTGTATACCGATTTGTTTTAATTTGCTTAAAAGCAGAGGGTGGCTGACTGTGTCGAACGCCTTTTTGAGGTCGACAAAAACACCTAATACGATATTTTTTGAGTCTATGTTATTTTTAAGTTCGGTGACAAGGTCTATAGTAGCAGAAGATGTATTACTTTTTTGTCGGAAACCGTACTGTCTTTTAAATAAAAATTGAATGGAATCTAGATAGTGAGATAGTCTATTATGAATTATTCTTTCGAAAATTTTTGAGATTGTTGGTAAGACGGAAATTGGGCGGTAATTTCCAGGCTCCATTTTCGACCCAGACTTGTATATTGATGAGATATTTGATGTGTACCAAAGAAAATATACTGAATTTTACCAACTTATTTCTTGCTTCTTAGAGCATGGTCAAAAGTGCCTAGCCTTATAACAGATTGTATTTACCCGAGAAATTCGACCGGTGTCCGCTAAGCTGGAGTGGCTGAGTGGTTTAGGCATCCATCAGCCGTCAAAACTGAGGACGTTTCAAATCCCACCTCCGACGTTGGTCAACCTCGGTATTTTTCTTTGATATATTTTAATTTATATAATAGTAGTGTTACCCCAACTCCTCCTGCGGGTGTCGTAAGAGTCGACTAAGGGATTGAAGTGTCACTGACCATTTTTTTTTGATAACGATTGATGATGGGCAGCAGCGTCATCACAGTGGACACATTACTGCGACCGCCAATCCGCCTGCACAGCGTGGCGACTATGGGTATTTACCTCCTAATGCGTCCATACGCATAGTTAATAGGAGTCGTCCAGCAGTGGACTATCATAGGCTGATGATGTATTGTTACTACTTCAAAAATACAACTAAATAAAAACAATTTAGAGTTGTTCCACCACAAAAAAAAAATTTTTTTGGGTTTCATTTTATTTATGTTTATATTTTAAGATAGCTCAATAATTTAAAAGTAGGTACATGGTAAATATCCCGTTTTAAGTCATACTAATAATATTTAGATTGTAAAAAAATATCAAAAAAATTGTAGATACAAGTCGTCTCCATAGTTTTTTGCGAAGTAAATCTACATCATAATCGGCTCCGCAGCATTGTTACACTAATCCGTGGGTGGTTCTTGGAACATGTGCCTTATAGTAATCGTAAGTAACGGCAAATCCCTTTCTACTAAATGTCCTTGTTTACACAGAAAAACTAACCTTTTTAGAGTTCCGTAGCTAAAATGGCAAAAACGGAACCCTTATAGTTTCGCCATGTCCGTCTGTCCGTCTGTCAGTCCGTCCGTCCGTCTGTACACAGCATAGCTCAGTGGCCGTTAATACTAGAAATCTGCAATTTGGTACAGGTATACATATTAATCATGCCAACAAAGTGGTACAATAAAAACTAGAAAAAACATTTTTTGCGTACCTCCCCAACTGGTGAAGTGGGGATGATTTTTTTTATTTAATGTAATCCTATAGTGTGGGTATCATTGAATAGGTCTCTTGAAAAGAATAAGGGTTTTTAAGATAAGCTATTTTCTAAAGTCAATATTTTCGAAGATAATCGCTCCGGGACAAAAAAAATTGTGTCCCCCCCTCTAATTTTTAACCGGAAGGTCCAAAAAAACCGGCCAAGTGCGAGTCGGACTCGCACTTGGCCATCTTTAAAAAAATACAGTTAGGTAAATCAAATCTCAAAAACTATAAGAGATAATTTAATCAAACCAAAAATCGTTGATAGAGTTTATTAATATGCAACGTATGTTAATATTTTGTTTTAGAATTGTTTACCACGTAGTTTAACAAATAAAGGGGGACGACGACACATTTTTCAGATTTTGACAGTGATATCTCGAAAACGGTTCGCTTAAATAAAAATAAGATGTATAAACCTTTATATCATTTTCAAAGATCTTTCTATTGATACCTCACACGCTTACGTACATCTAAAAAAAAATCTATCCTTCAGTTACATGTATGGAGGGCCCCAACCCCAATTATTTTTTTGTAAATATAGTATCATAATTTTGTAGCGGTCCATACAACACAATATATTCTTACCAAATTTCATCACTGTAGCATTTATAGTTTCCGAGTAAATCGGCTGTGACAGACGGACAGACGGACAGACGGACTTGACGAATCTATAAGGGTTCCGTTTTTAAAATATGAAAAAAATCATGAATAGTGGGCTTATAGAGTACTTTAAAATAAAACTATTTCAAACATCATCGGCCAAGCCGTTTTTGACAACGGAACCCTATTACACTGAGCATGGCCCGACATGCTCTTGGCCGGTTTTATTTTTATGTAACGAAGTAGACAACTGAGCTCTCAGCCCTGATGGAAAGCAGGAACTGAGGCCCATGGACATAGTGATTAAAAATCGCCTATGCGCTGCCTACCCTGAGGACTTAGATGGATTGCCTCTATCTATGCCAGTAATTACATGGGCTTTCTTTTTTTTTTATACCACGTCGATGGCAAACAAGCATACGGCCCGCCTGATGGAAAGCAGTCACCGTAGCCTCTGGGCGCCTGCAACCCCAGGGGTGTCACATGCGCGTTGCCGACCCAAAACTTGTACACTCCTCTTTTGAAGAACCCCATACTGTAGTCCAACGGGAAAAACTCGGCAGGGAGCTCATTCCACAGACGGAATGTCCGCGGGAGGAAGTTCCTCTGAAACCGCACGTCATCATACCATCTTACCCCCAAACCGAAACACAGTAGTGCAAACACTGCTATTTAGCGGCAGGTTAACGGGTAAGACGGAAGCTATCCGGGCGGACTCTTCATGAGGTCCTACGACCAGCAAATGGATATGGTCACGTACTTTTCGTTCGAATCTTTCGTTCTTATAAATTTATTACTTATCGCTTATCAATCTTATCATATACGATTTCAGAATGGCATCTTGGCTAGACTTGCTGCAATTGCCAACCTAATTGATAACGTTTCAAAATTTTCGAAGTTCTTAAATCGAAAACCATTTCGAGATATACGCATGTAGATCATAAAAAAAAAATATTTTTTTTTTTCAGCAATATTTTTGTTAAAAATCTTAAAAATTGTTTTAAGGGGAAGTGACATCTCATAGCTGATTCAGAGCTGCCACTATAACAAAAAAAATCTTGGGTTAGAACGTCACTGGTATTTGGCAGTGACATTTGACACTTGTTACCGTTTTTCGTCGTTTTCTTACGTATATAAAACATCACTTGTGACGTCATTTAGCTCACTTTTGACGTTTGTAACTTACGCTCTTTCTGCTCGAAGTAGTAATAAAAAGGGATTTTCGCACTAAAATGACAATTTATTTGTTAAATAAAAAAATACGTGTATCTTTTAATATTGAGTTCTTTCAAAACAGACAATAAAAACTAGGATTAAAAATATGAAATGTTGTCAATTGCTCAGCGTGGCGATTATGGGTAAAACCTCCTAATACCATAGGGACACCTACGTCCAGCAGTGGACTGAGATAGGCTGATGATGTGTCATAACTTAAAGGGAGTTCATTTATCTAATTCTACGCTGTTTTCCGAGTATATCAATGCAATGCATCAGCCTATGATAGTCCACAGGACGTAGGCCTCTCCTATTAACTATGCTATACGCATTAGGAGGTAAATGCCAATCGTCACGCTGGGCAAGCGGATTGGTGATCGCAGTAATGTGTTCACTATGATGACGCTGCTGCCCATCATCAATCTTTTATTAAATAATGGTCAGTGACTCTTCTAGTACATTACTGCAGACGCCGGGAAAGATGGGCTTATCGGCTGAGTAGGTATGGACAGTGATATGAAGCCGGTAAGCCCATTTAACGGCGATGCATGTATAGTGCTTTTCTCAAACATATGCAATGAAATAAAAAAATACGACAATAAAAAAAACGTAATTTAGCTGTTTAGCCTGTTCATGAAAACCGACGCCATGTTTTAAAAAAATATTACTTACCGGCCTAGGCCGTTAAATTTGTATGAAAATCCATTACTATTATCTCGAGGTCATCCGCCTGCAACGTCATACCTTAAAGTCTATTATGACGAACATAATGACAACATTTCAATGCATGTTTGAGAAAAATCCCTTAGTCGACTCTTACGACTCCCGCAGGAAGAGTTGGGGTGGTGACAAATGTATTCTTACTGACACCACACGGCTGAGTATATCAATACTTACCTAATATTACCGTTTATAATTGAATTCAGTCATTTATCAAATGATAAGTAACATCTTTATAACCGTTGCGACCGCTAAGATGACCACAGATCAATCATTGCTGCTGCACGATCATCGCGCTTATGTAAATACATCATCATTTCGAAATGACAAATGATCTTGACATGCACGTGCCTATAGCCTAGTTTTGGAAATATTTATGATATGACTCAATAGTTTTTTCAATCGTTTCTTCCACCATAATACTAGTACCTCGTGCCATTCAGATTTCAAGTAGGTACTAACGATTACAGCCGAACTAGTGATTTACATTTACAAGTCGCAGAACATTATGTGTGTTCTATCGTCTGTACAATGGGTTGTGCTCTGAAGAACTGTTCGACATGATGCCAACGTCCACTTTTCATCATCGCACCGCTCGCCACCGACTGGGCGCTCATCCTCACACCTTGCAACCTAAATGGTCGCGCACCGTGCGGTTTCAGAGGAACTTCCTCCCGCGGACGGTCCGTCTGTGGAATGAGCTCCCTGCCGAGGTTTTCCCGTTGGACTACAGTATGGGGTTCTTCAAAAGAGGAGTGTACAAGTTCTTATTGGGTCGGCAACGCGCATGTGACACCCCTGGGGTTGCAAGCGCCCATAAGCTACGGTGACTGCTTTCCATCAGGCGGGCCGTATGCTTGTTTGCCACCGACGTGGTATAAAAAAAAAAAAAAAAAACATTGACAAAATGTTTACTAATTTCCGGAAACTTACATCGGAAAATTTATCATGAAAGTTGCTACGAAAACGTTATCTTTTTCATCACACTTGCTGTCTAAGCGCGCCATTGCTTGCATGCATAGCGGGAGTAATAGAATAGTGAAATTCCCTAGGGTGTAATAGAAATGAAATGTCAGCACGTCATTTGATAATATTTTGTCTTAAAACTAATTTTTTTGTCGGCAAGTCTGATGAAAAACGTTGTATGCATCACGGTCGGTAAGCGGAATACTAACTCGAGTCATTAAAACCTATGCCTATGGCGTCGGGCTTCTAACACTCTCGTTAGTAATTTCGCTCTTACCTCCCTTGATGCACAATGTACTATTGTATAAGGGCTTATTACTCGGTGGTCTGAAACGTTGACGATCCCTTTATTTTTATTTAAATTAGACAATTAGACATTGGTGAAAAAATTATTACCTATGTATCAACTCGTTCATTGGCATATAAAATGATCCTAAGTTGGCGGATTCGAGTTTCTTCGCGGGCGTTGATATCGTAAATAAAGAAACAAGGCAGTAAATGTAACATAAGGCATGTATCTAGTACAGTCTTGGCTTGATTAGAGTACTTGCTAAATTTACATTCCCGAGAACATTCTAGTACACCAAACGAAGGAAACTCAGAGGAAAAAACTCGTGTATAAGCGAATTTTGGCATAGTTGTAGGGAGTGGTGTTTTAAACCACATACTAAAAGTACTGGTGGTTAGGGGTGGAGCTAACGGGGGGAGGGGGGTATAAAGGTCCTTATTTTTAATTTTTCGTAAATAACTCGTAAACCGTGGCTTGTAGCAAAAAACGGTCTAGTACACAAGTAATCTACATAAAATTCTCTACAAAAATGGTATACGCATGTTCCTCTGGGATCAATATGTTATGAGATAAGAAAGCACGAAGATGGACACAATAGAAATAAACACATTTGTTTAAGTAGGTATGGCACATACAGAATGCTCGCGAGCATTCCAAAAGATTTGAATGCTCAATTCCTGACCATATTTAGAGTCTTTAATGTTATTTAAAATTTCCTGGATTCGGCTTGGTTTCAGAGATAATCAACCGTTTTTTCTAAATAAGTTTTTCGACGTTACTCGACATAAAACTTCTTTTTGATTACAATGCTACCACAATGTGTTTTAATATTACCACACTTTTTGCCTGGCAATCAAAAAATGGGAATAAACTTGACGAAATAACCAGTCCCTAAAAAAAATATTAAAATAAATAATTTTTACAAATTGTTGTCATGATAAAAAGTACTGGAAATGTCAAAAAGTATTCAAAAAGTCTAAAATAAAAGAGAAAAAAAAATTTTTTTTTGGTGGTATTTGTGGTATGTATCCTCCCGCGATACATTGTCGATGGTTTTCGGAATGTCATGTGGCAATCATTATATTCTTTTGTCCTGTTACGAATCATAGTTTTATTTATGTAATTTACTAATAATTCCCATACATTTCAAATGGCGACGACGAGTATCGGCACATTAAGTGCATTTGAACCCAAAACGCAGCAATGGGAGATATTTAGTAACAAGGTAAAACAGTTCATTTTGCTAAATGAAATTGATTCCGAGGACAAGAAAAGAGCAATATTATTGACTCATTTATCCGACGAAGCTTATCTTTTGCTTCGAAATTTACTACATCCAAAGGTGGTAGAAACTTCGCAATTTGATGAGTTGATAGAAGTGCTGAGCAAACACCTGACACCGAAACGTGCGACATTTGCGGATCTTTGTAAATTTTACAACGCAACGCAATCGGAGGGGGAAAGTGTCGAAGATTGGGCAGCTCGCCTGCGAGGCCTAGCTGTACATTGTGATTTCGAAGGTTCCCTAGACAAGGTATACCGTGACCGGTTTGTTCTCGGACTGAGACCCGGAGCAATACGCGATCGAGTTTGCGAGCAAGATGCGGCGAAGTTAACGTTCGCTAAGGCTTTGGAGATAGCGCAACAGACGGCGGTCGCGAAACTGGCGCGCGCAACTACGTGCAGCGCCGCGGCGGCGTCTACTGCTGTCAAAGATGAACCACTGTTATGGACGCGCGCAGCTCGACCCGATAGCAAAGCGCGGTCGGCAGAGGATCGGTGCGCAGTTTGTGGCATGAGGAGCCACGCGGCAGTGACATGTCGGTACAAGAACTATCGCTGCCAAAGATGTAAGGAGAAGGGCCATCTAATGAAAATGTGTAACTCAAAAATTAAAACCCTTAATAATATCAACGTTGGAATGGCCACAAGTTCGGATGAAGCGGATTCAACATCGTGTACTGATTCAACTAATTGTAAGGAATGCCAGCTTTTCAACTTAAGGTCAGTTAATGACGAACCATTCATAGCCTCTGTCACTTTTAACGGTAATGTTAGTTTAAACATGGAAATCGACTCTGGGTCAAGCACGAATGTTATGTCAAAAGACTTGTATTATCAATACTTTTCACACAAATTTCTGTTTAAAACGAATATTAAAATGTGTTTTTACAACGGACATCAAATTTCGCCGTTGGGGTATTTCCACACAGACGCTACATTTGAAGGGTTAACTCGCGACATTCGATTTTTTGTTGTCGAGAATGGTGGATCCCCGTTGCTCGGGCGAGAGTTTATGTCTAAATTCAACATGAGTATTACATGTGAGACAAATAAAATTGATTTGTTTACAGCAAGTAGCCCAGAGGTACGAGAACTGGTCAACAAGTATAAGGAATTATTTAACAAGGAATTAGGTTGTTACACACGTTCTGACGTAACTTTACGATTGAAGGAAGGTACGAGACCAAAATTCTGTAAAGCGCGCCCTTTGCCTTTTGCAATCAAGGATGCGGTGGAGGCCGAACTCGCAAGGTTAGTTCAGGTTGGTATACTAGAACCAGTAAATCATTCAGAATATGCTACACCTATTGTGCCCGTTCCGAAACAGAATGGTAGTATTAGGATATGCGCAGACTATTCTGTTACGCTAAATAAAGATATCCATATTGATAAATATCCTTTACCGCGGATCGAAGAGGTTTTCGCTAAGCTGAGCAACGGCCGACACTACTCTAAGTTGGATTGCAGTCAAGCCTACAACCAGCTTAAACTGTCAGAGGAATCTCAAAAGCTGACTACTATCAATACGACTAAAGGGTTGTTCATGTACAAAAGGCTCGTTTTTGGCTTGGCTTGCGCGCCAGCTATATTTCAGCGTACGATTGAAAATCTTTTGGCGGGAATTGATGGTGTGACAGTTTTTCTCGATGACGTTTGCGTGACAGGCCCGACTAAAGCTATACACTTAGAGCGATTAGAAAAAGTCTTTAACCGGTTCCAAGAAGCAGGGTTTCGGTTGGAAAAAAGCAAATGCACCTTTTTTCAGGACAGTATTACTTATCTAGGTCATATAATTAATAAGGATGGTTTACACAAATGTCCGAAAAAGGTAGAGGCAGTCACGAAAGTAGCTGTGCCAACTAACACGTCAGAATTAAAACGGTTTCTCGGTATGGCAAATTACTATCGTAATTTTGTCCCTAATGCCTCGATGATACTTGCACCACTCCACGAATTATTACGTAGCAATACACGGTGGGAGTGGACGGATCGGCAACAGGAATCGTTTGATTGTATTAAGAGAGAACTTAGCAGTGATCGCGTGTTGGCGCATTTCGATCCGACAGCGCAGCTTGTTTTGACGGTAGACGCCGGCCCGGCGGGACTCGGAGCTGTCCTAGCACAAGTTGACGCCGCAGGCTGCGAACGCCCGCTAGCTTTTGGATCTCGCTCTCTCACCGAAAGTGAACGAAATTATAGTCAACTACAGAAAGAAGCTACTGCTATTATCTTTGGTGTTAAACGTTTCCACCAATATTTATACGGTAAAAAGGATCCTTTCATTCTGAAGACGGATCATAAGCCTTTATTAGCAATTTTTGGCCAAAAGGGAGGAATGTCGGTGACCACTGCATCGCGTTTAGTAAGGTATGCAATTTTTCTCGCTGGTTACAATTATAAAATTCAATATACATCCACTAAAGAAAATGTGGTCGCCGATTTCTTTTCAAGAGCTCCATTGGACCAGACCCTGCCAAACCCTGATCGAGACGAGTTCGAACAAGGCTCGCCGATTTTGAATTCTCTTCAATTGGAAGGAATGCCGATCACATACAAAGATATTTCCGATGCAACTTCCAAGGATAGTGTACTTAAAACTGTCATAAAATATGTGAATAATGGCTGTCCCCGTAAAATTAAATGCAAGAACATTTTCCCATATTATAAGTGCAAAACAGATTTAGAGTTCTTTGACGGTTGTCTCCTTAGAGGACACCGTGTAGTTATACCGTCCAAGTATAGGAATGAGATGTTACAAGAACTTCACCGCTCTCACCAAGGTATAGTGAAAACTAAAAGTGTCGCTCGTTCTCGCTTATGGTGGCCCGGCATAGACGGCGACATCGAGCGCACGGTGGGCGCCTGCCACGTGTGCGTGGCGCTGCGCCCCGCGCCACCGCGCGCCGTGCCCCAGCCCTGGCCCCGGCCCGCTGGTCCGTGGTCCAGGATACATATTGACTACATGACCGTAGCGCAATCTACTTATTTAGTAGTAATTGACGCTTATAGCAAATGGTTAGAGTGTATCGATATGTCTAGCGGTACTACTACCAAACACTTGCTTCTAAAACTAAATGATCTATGCTCTAGGTTCGGTCTCCCTGAAACTATAGTCTCCGATAATGACACTAAAATTGCTTCACAAGAGTTCATCGATTGTTGTAAGTCTAACGGTATCTCGTACCTCACTTCACCAATTTACCACCCATGTAGCAATGGCCAAGCCGAAAACAGTGTTAAAACTTGTAAAAAAATGATCAAATCAATTTTAGACGCTCATACATGTAAACATAAAATAAATGAAAAATTGCAGGAATATTTATTTGAATATCGTAACACACTTCATTGTTCAACGGGCGCATCACCTGCTCGGTTAATGATGGGCCGTGATTTACGCTGCAGGTTAGATCTGATTCGTCCACCGAGTAATAAACCGTCAGATTCTCCGCATGGCCATAGTATACATAGGAATGATAACACGAGGTTATTCTCTATAAACGATGTAGTATGGTGTCGATCTTATGTAAATAGGAAGCCAGTGTGGTATCAGGGAAAAATTATAGACAAAATAGGGAACCGCATGTATTTAGTTAAGCTAGATATTAATAATTTAGTATGTAAACGTCATGTTGACCAGCTGAGGCGTTATATTAGCAATGACGAAAACAAAGAGCTTCAGAATGAACTATCTTCAACCACCTCATTTACTCCATTCCAACTATTAGATTCTGATGAACTAATAGATGACTGGCAAGACGCGACGGATGTAGAAGTGGAAGTAGAGGCAGGAGAGCTGCCGGGATTGCAAAAAGAGAGCACGCTACCGCTGGCAGAGGAACAAAGTATCTTGTCACCACTGGCAGGGGTAGCGGAGTCTACCGAGGCACCGCCCACTATAGAGCAGGCGCCACCGACGCAGGTAGCGGGACCACTACAACCCGCATCGTTGGAGAATCCTCCGATAGGTGGTAGAGTTCTGAGAACCCGAAAACCTATAAATTATAAAGTATAATTCCCGCTGTATGTTCTTGTGTATGTTTTATATTGTTTATGTTTTAATTTATTAACTGAGATACTAGTAGTATTTATTTAAGTTATTGATTGTTACCGGTTCCTCAACTAAGGGTGGAGGAGCTGGTATGTATCCTCCCGCGATACATTGTCGATGGTTTTCGGAATGTCATGTGGCAATCATTATATTCTTTTGTCCTGTTACGAATCATAGTTTTATTTATGTAATTTACTAATAATTCCCATACATTTCAATTTGACATTAGGTCTCATAATATTTTTTGTTTATTTTGATACCTGGAATGCATACTTAAAATCTTTTGGAATGCTCGCGCCCGGGCGCGCCCTGTATGCTTATTTGTAAAAATAAAATTCCTAATTATCTTCTAAACCTAAAATATTCTCATAATCATCGTCAAAAGATTTTTACTATGCATTCTAGACATCAAAACAAACAAAAATTATTATGAGACCTAATGTCAAATACGACTTAAAAAAATTTTTTTTTTCTTTTTTTTTACTTTTTGCATACTTTTTAACATTTCCAGTACTTTATATCACAACAACAATTTGTTGAAATTATTTATTTTAATATTTTTTTTAGGGACTGGCTATTTCGTCAAGTTTATTCCCATTTTTTGATTGCCAGGCAAAAGGTGTGTTAATATTAAAACACATTGTGGTAGCACTGTAATCAAAAAGAAGTTTTATGATGAGTTACGTCGAAAAACTTATTTCGAAAAAAAGGTTGATTATCTCTGAAACCAAGCCGAATCCAGGAAATTTTATGTAACATTAAAGACTCTAAATATGGTCAGGAATTGAGCATTGAAATCTTTTGGAATGCTCGCGAGCATTCTGTATGTGCCATACCAACTTAAACAAATGTGTTTATTTTTATTGTGTCCAACTTCGGGCTTTCTTATCTCATGACGTATTGATCCCAGAGGAAACATGCGTATACCATTTATGTAGAGAATTTTATGTAGATTATTTATGTACTAGACCGTTTTTTGCTATAAGCCACGGTTTACGAGTTATTTACGAAAAATTAAAAATAAGGACCTTTACACCCCCCTCCCCCCGTTAGCTCCACCCCTAACCACCAGTACTTTTAGTATGTGGTTTAAAACACCATTCCCTACAACTATGCCAAAATTCGCTTATACACGAGTTATTTCCCCCGATAGGCAACTCTTGGTCTTCTTTAGGTGGGCTATTCGGTACAATACTAACTACGACTATTTTTAAATAGGTAGTGGTTTAAGTTAATTATAGGTTAATATAGAAATTCATTAGCGTGATGTATTGAAAAGGGGGTGAAATATCAGGACTGTCTTTGAAATGCAATTTAGTATGGCAACTTCCATGTTTTAATTGTTCGTTGTTTAATTATCTTTGGTGGGACAAATGCCTAGACAAGTTTAAATTATACTCAAACCTCAGTTTTTAAATACTGGGAAACATCAGTCATACCCTAACCTCCCATCGAAATTTCTATCTGTTAAATTGCCCCAGTAATCTTGATGAATCATGTCAACAACATCATTGTAATAGGAAATGTCAGTGGGTTAGATATATCAGTCACAATACATTTACACACCAATATAACTTGACCCCCAAAGTCAAAACGACTTCAAGTGATCGGGGGTATTTCAATTTGGTGTGGAAAGTCGTGTAAGGCGGTATCGAAAGGCATGGTCTTTGGTCAATGGTGCAACGGTTTAGGTGGGTGTAAACATGTGTTTATTTTGGTACAACAATGTGTTGCCCCGTTGAGACGGCAAGGCAGTAAGGTCCTTGGCTCCTATTAATGTAATGTATGGGTCCAAATTATTTTCGTTGTCTTGTTTCATACCACTCTGTCACGCTTGTAGTTGCTGTTTCGACTCAGTATATTATATAAAAAACCTGGTGCACTTATATTTCATTTTCACGCTAGCTTTTAATCTATACATCAGAAATTGAATACAAAACATCATCTCATACAAAGATCACCACTTCGTCACGTCAACGAAAACACCTCATAGGTAACGGCTTCAGCACCTCGACTCGAGCCGAAGACCACCCAATCAGTAGACGACCTGGGTGCTTAGCCAAGATGCCAATCTCTAGCGCTTAGTAGCGTACCGTAGTTTTCCCTCTCTGTCACTCTTTCATATTAGTGCGACAAAGACAGTTAGCTGCGATTGACGATGAAGCGCTAGCGATTGGCAACTTGGCTAAGCACCCTGCTGTTATAACCGTCTTGGCCACTGTGACTGGGCAAGAGGCAATCACTGAGCCGGTGCAGTTAGGGGCATGCGTATCTTACCTACTCTAACCTGCTCAGGGTGCTTAGACAAGTTGCCAATCGCTAGCGCTTCATCGTTAATCGCAGCTAACTGTCTTTGTCGCACTAATATGATAGAGTGACAGAGAGGGAAAACTACGATACGCTAAGCGCTAGCGATTGGCAACTTGGCTAAGCATCCAGGTAGGCATTTGCAGACTTTTGCGATTTCCGCTCCGACTGTTTCCACTGTTGCGGCCTACCTAGTTTAAATAATAACAGCAGACGTAGCCAAGATTTCATTCTGCAATCGTATACGATAAGCGATAAGTGATTTATAAATGACAGATTCGTACCAAAAGTCACGTGACCATTTCCACACATTATGGTCACGTGACTTATCGCTTATCGTATACGATTGCAGAATGACATCTTGGCTAGGCCTGCTGGGGGGCTACTATGATCTCTTAAATGCGATTCAGTTAAGGTTTTGCTTGTCAGTTTTTGACAGTTACCTAGTCTATGAAACTGACACATCGCGATCAGATTACGTCCTAAACTGAATCGCATTAGTAGATCTTCGTAGCCCCCCCGTTTGGGCGTCCATTCAATTGAAAGGTCTACGGAAAAACATGTCCAGTGCTTAAAAAAATCAGGGCAAATTCACACCTTATTCTGTAAAAAGTAAGGTGGTTTTTCCTTCTGTAATTTGAATTGACTAGACATGTTATTTCCGTGGATCCTTCAATTGCTCCATTAGTATAAGGTCACAAAAGACACCCAGTCAAAAAAAAACATTTTAATTATTAGGTCACTGAGACTATCCGTGCATGGACGGACAGACTTGCAGAAACTGTCAGGGGATTATATTATTATAGTCAGTGATCGGTTTTTTGGATTCTCCCGGCGGGTCTCCTACAGTAACTTGAAAAATAAACTTTGTTATAGGTACTCGTATTGCCATATTTCTGTTTCAAAAAGTATGCTCTTGTGTGTATAATACAATAGTGTTAAATAAAATTTTATAGTCACACCCGTATTTTTTTATACGTGAAATCCCGCTAGGGGGAACCCACAAAATCGATCACTGATAGTTGACAACGGATCCCTGAAGATGCCTTTTTCATAAGTAATGACCTAATATTTTTCTACATATACCTATCTAGTATAGGTACATAAACTTTTTGACCACTAAAGAATCTAGTTAGACTTTGACCAGTCTGCTTAGCACATGATTGGCGCGACAGTATCTCGCCGCGAGATAGACTATCCGTCCCTCTTTTGTTAATATAGCTAGTAAAGAACGGGAGATCTATCTCGCGGCGACATACTGTCGCACCAATCATGTGCTAAGCCTACAGGAAACCCTACAATCATCTTTTTTTAAGTAATGGTTTAATATGATGGGGTTAGCCGTGTGGTGACGGCAGTAAAAATATATTTGTCACCACCCCGACTCTTCCCACGGGTATCGTAAGAGCACTAAGGGATCGAAGTGTCACTGACCATTGTTTAACAGAAGATTGATTATGGGCAGCAGCGTCATGATAGCAGAGTTGGGCAAAAAGTAATATGATTACTCCTTCCGATTACTTTTGTATGTAATATTTATTACAAAGTACATATACAAATGTAATTTATAGAAGTAATCATATTATACGTACTTTTTGCCCAATTCTGCATGATAGTGAATAGGTACATTACTGCGATGCCAATCCGCTTGCCCAGCGCGGCGATTATGGGCATTTACCTCCTACTGCGTCTAACTATACGCATAGTTAATAGGAGAGGCTGACGTCCAGCAGTGGACTGAGATAGGCTGATGCTGTGTGATGTGGCCTACAGCAACGTTTCAAAGTTTTTATTTTAATATAGTTTAACTTTCCAACCGACTTAAAAATTTTAATTTGGTCCAGTCCTGACAACGGCATACATACATGATAAGACCATATAAGTCTTAAATGGGTCAAAATTCTTTTCGCTGTCTTATTTTGTGTCCCTAAAAAACGCGACGAAGTTGTGATTTTTGTATGAGATGATGTTTTGTTTTTAATTTCTCGTGTATGGATTAAAATCTAGCGTGAAAAAGACCACCGCACCACCGCAAAGGTGAGACAACTGCACCGGATTTTTTATATACCGAGTCGAAACAGCAACTAAAAACGTGACAGAGTGGTATAAAACAAGGCAACGAAAAGAATTTATACCCAAATTTGTTTAAACTATGTGCACGACAAATTAACAAATAACTCGATACCACGTCAACCGAAATCAATAAATTCTTTTTTTAAAAGACTTCAGAATAAACCGAGATGGTCCCGTTGCCACCAAGTCGGGTTCTGATGATGGGATCTTGGAGAAATCGGTTGTTTTTAGGGTTCCATTGTCAAAATGGCAAAAACGGAACCCTTATAGATTCGTCATGTCCGTCTGTCCGTCTGTCACAGCCGATTTAGGTACTCGGAAACTATAAATGCTATAGTAACCAAATTTAGTCAGGATATGTGTTGTATGAACGGCTACAGGATTATGATACTAAATTATAAAAAACACCATTGGCCCTCCAGACATGTAACTGAGGGATAGAATTTTTTTTTGTTGTTTATAAGCGTGTGGGGTTTTAATAGAAAGGTCTTTGATATGAAGGTTTATAAATCTCATTTTTATTTAAGCAAATCGTTTTCGAGATATCAGCTCTCAAAGTCTGAAGAATGTGTCCCCCGCTCTATTTTTTAAACTACGCGATATAAAATTCCAAAAAAAAAATATGTTATGCACATTAGTAAACTCTATCAACGATTTTTAGTTTGATTAAATTATCTCCTATAGTTTTTGAGGTACCTAAGTTGATTTAATTGTATGTTTTTAATAATAAATTGATAATGGTACGGAACCCTTCGCGCGTGAGTCCAACTCGCACTTGGCCGGTTTTTTTTTATTTAAAATTTGGTGATTATTGACCGCTAAAGAATACTAGCACAATAAATTCGTAATATAATGAAAGGATACAAGGACAATGAATCGGACAGTTCCAAGAAGGCGGTCAAATCGTTTGATCGGATCGGTTACATAAAAAATAATGATGGAGCAACCACAGGAAAACTGCTTCCAGCAGCGGTCGCACACATTTTTTTAATTTTTAATTTTTTATTATTCAATTAGGCCCGGCAACGAGCGCTTTTGAATCGTTAAACTAAATAGCAAATGAGAGAAAAAAAAGCTACTTTCAGTACTAACCCTACGCCATTGTTCCTGAGAAGAATCCGGCAAGAAACTCAGCGGGACTTGTTTTTTCAAATAATAGTTTTATAACATCTTACAGCTAATATGCATTATTAAAAACGAAACAACTTTGATTTAATATAAATATAGATATAGTACATACTAGAGATGAAGTCTCTTATAGTCTGAATAATGATATAACTCTTTTGTATGCACTTGATGCATATGTTATGCGCGCTTTATCAAGTCGCAGTGTGTTAATTCAAATTGTGATTCATTTACTAATTTACTTATGTCAACAGTTATTAGTGTTAATTAACGAATAATATTTCTGGTTGCCGAGTGGCAACCATTTTGATGCTTTGTACTTAGTTTAAGCTTTAACATAGATTAAGCTTTCTTTTCGTTTCTGTCTTAGCATCAAATAAATATTTTTCGTTTTGATTTTTATTTCATTGATGCAATAAATATGGAAAAAAACATGCGCCGCTTACACTACTACGTTTCAGTTTCGTGTTTAATTGTATCTACATTTACCCCCATCCTCCCACTTTTTTAAGCATCCATATGATATTTATTCAGTAAGTAACATACCTACCTATGATTCTGAATGAATATCATATCACATGATGTGACCATTCGATCTTAGGAGAAGAAACAAATTGATTTCCATATATTTTTCTACCATTCCGTTACAGGAAAAACAAAATGTACCGAAACATGGGAATCAATTAGAAACAAAATCTTGTTAATTGAATTTAATGAGACATAATACTTATAAATAAAATAATATAGTTAAACTCACGTGTATTTAGTCAGTATGCGTGACATGTTCGGAAACTCTTCATTACTTTTTACTCCAATTGGCATCGGACGAACCCAAGATTCGGATAGCAAAAATTTTAAAATCTTTGGAAGGACATAAAAAACTTTAAAAAATGCCCAATCAGTACAATCACCAACAGTTGTCGATCCCTGCCGTATTGTATGCAACGAGATGCGATCAGTACTGTTTACAGTTACCACTAAATGTCACTTATGAATCAGTTGGAAAGTGTGCCACGTTCCAGTCTGTCATGTGACCCCTATTTTAAGAAGGGCCTAGGCCAGAAATATTGGCACAAAAAATCGCAAATTTTAGACTATTTAATATTGATTGTTTTTGTATCCTCCGTAGCAATTGCAACACAACGAAAACCGCACACATTTGATTAATTGACAGAAATATAGTTCACAAATTAGTGTAACATTAAAAAATATATATAATTCAAATAATATACTATGTTTGGTTTATTCATTGATAACAATAACATAACGATACTTTTGGGTTCAATTGTCGTAAAGGATAATATTACAATATAAGCAGAGATCGGACAAATATGCGTCATTGTTCGCAATAATATGGACATGACACCAAAGTTGGTTAAATTAATAATTAAACGAATGATTTCTTGAAATTTGATTTCGTAGCTCTAAGGTTACTTTTTACAAAGGTTTTCATAGTTACCAGTGCCAAATAGGTAATTTTCTGAAAATGATTAAATGATTAATTATTTAATCATATTTGGAGTCATGTCCATATTATTGCGAACAATGACGTACATATTTGTCCGATCTCTGAATATAAGAAAACTGTGTATACCGTTAGTCAGAGAAAACAAAAAAATAAACAAATACAAAAAAGTAAACCAATACGACTGACCTTCCATAGCATTTGACGTCTTGGACACATATTGTGACACAAGTTCTCAGATATATTTTTCATAAATACTAATTTTTTTTTTTTTACATAGCCTATTTGGTGTCCCACTGCTGGGCAAAAGCCTCCCCTCTCTTCCTCCAATCGTCCCTATCCATGGCCAGTTCTCTCCACCTCACGTCGTACGCGTCCATGTCGTCCCGCCATCTCCTCTTTGGTCTACCTCTGCTCCGTTGGCCATCTTGTGGCTCCCAGTCAGTTAGGATTTTAGCCCAATACGACGGATGCATTCGGCAGACGTGCCCCGCCCATTCCCACTTGAGCTTGGCGGCCTTCATACCCACATCTGTTACTCCGGTCTTGGAACGCAGGTCGGTATTAAATACTAATTAATATCAGTAATTATAACAAAAAATATATGTGACTTCAAGGCATCAAGTTTTAAGTTGGTAATAAAACCAAGATTGTGTTCTAAAAGTGCGTGATTCTGAAATAATGCAAGTTTGTTTACATTTTTTTTGTTTCTACTGACGTTTGGTACAAATTGACGGTATCCTTGACAGTCGGAAGTTCTGAGGTAACAAACATAAAAAATATATCTAGACGAATTCAGAACCTCCTCCTTTTTTGTCG
>JALPQI010011235.1:0-48545 GCA_025490895.1 Thaumatotibia leucotreta | reverse complement strand
AACGGTTTATGAAAACGCACTAATACAAGACACCAATACTGTATCGGTATTACCTATTCACCCGCATTACATGCTAACTAATAATCGGTTCACGATTCCCGCGGATATTGTTTGTATTTTAATTTCTTTTCAAGGTTTTAACAACCAACCAAAAACAAAAAACAAACAAATACCTAACCTATAACGATACCTAATGCAAGTGCATAAAACGAAAGCGCTGTCGAGTGTACCTCTGACGTAGTGCAGTCGCCTACGCGATATCTCTAATGCTCTTTGTCTGCACATATCGCCAACTTCCAAGGCTGATTTCTATTTAATCTACTATTTACTTCACAATAACACATAAGGAAGTGGGTAACTTGAGACAGAAGGACAACGATATCTACTTCCTAGTTCTTAGCAGGTAGACATGTTTCCAAGGAATTTATTTTCATCTCTCTCTCGGAATGTTCAATTTTCTTACGTGCCGGGTCGAAAGTTACTCTTCCATCCCTGAGGTCGAAAGTAATTTTTATTGAAACTTAATTGATCGGTTTCCACTTATCCTGTAAACATGTTAAATATCTATTTGAAATCAGCATGTTTACAGTACTGACATGAAAAATTATCCTCAAAAATTGACAAAGAGTGTACCTAGACCACACACTTGAACTCAAACTAGGAAGAGAGAGTTATTAATAGCACCTAATAAATTACAAAAATATGTCAACGAAAACCACAGTTCACGCGTTACATAAAATTTAGAAAGTATTCAACAGATTCCCAATAACCATAAAAATGTCGTCGAAGGTCGAAGCATAAGTGTCATAAACGTACGTGTTATATTTTATCTAACGAATTCACCATTGGCATATGGATTTGCTATTTGCATAATTAATATTGAAATCCGCTGCTTTCTCGCTAATGAGCGACGGTCTTTATCACAAATCCAGTTCTCGAAAGATATTAGATGAACATTATTTTCGTCCGTTGATAACCGAATCTCACTAAGTAACAAATACTTACTTGAAATAAAACTCGTATCTCAGTTCTGATTCCACACTGATATACGAGGTTTCTATGTGTCGTGACAGTTTTTTATAGTGAGTAATAAAGGTAACACCTTCTAAGATAAGTTTCCTTTGTACGAAATACTGCTAATTTTAGTTGGTTACTTCTTTGGATCCTGTAACACAGGGAGTCCTAGATCAGGACCCATATGCATTGTAATATTAATGTTTCGCTGTTATATTTAATTTCGTTTTAAAGTTTTGCTTCTCAGCCTACGTAATAACGATTATATTATATAAGTTATGGTCCAAGGTTCGAATCTCGGTGTTATAATAGCCATTAGTGGAATCATGATTTACTCATGATTACTCTGTAATCTAATATCTTTGTATCTGTATCACCTTCTCATGTCCTGTTGTTTTCCCCAATAAAGAAAATAAAAAAATAAAAAAATAAATACTACGTATCCTGTTTTTTCAGTCACAAAGTATGTCGTCGCCTACTCTGCCTTTTGCGTTGCATTGAGCTTACCCTGGAACTAGATCGATTTGTGTAAAAATGTCGCATGATAATGATAATCCTTAATACGGTTCGGCATTTAGGATGTTGTTATTAGATTTTTACCTTTGTACAATTACGTAAAAATTACTCAAAGAAATGTAGATAGCACACAAATCCCCTTATTCACAAAACCCCTTTACAGCATCAAAGAATCTAAACAGTATCAAATTTTACATTTATGAAACATTAAATGTGAGTTTAAGATGTAATATATCTAAACTCAACCTTGTGCTAAAAGCATAAAGTTTAAAGAATTGCTAACCCTAATTGCTAATGTTGAGTTCTGTAAAGCTTTTAATGAAAAAATTTACGACATATATTATAATTATAAACTGTAAAAGCACCGAGACACGCATTGTAAATAGATTAAAAGGTCAATTGAAAAAAATAAATAAATAGCTAAGGCCTTAAAATTTAACTTCATAACACAAAAAATATGACGTTACGTAAATTTGGTTTTCATGAAAGGCCTTTAATTTTGTACAATTTTTTTTGCAATCGGCTCTAAAATCAGGATTGATATTGGTAAATAGTAGGAGTGCACAAAGAATTAAATAATGTAAAATATAATTTTATTTTGCAATTTGTTATTATGTTAGCTATTAGAATAAATAGCTTAGGTATCAAAAATCCCATTTAATACATAGAAAAATGCTTTTTACAAATCCTAATAGGGACCTTACGCCACTGTGTGCTGGAATGTAATGTACCTACCATAACTAAATAAAAGATAATAGGTACAATTCTTATTAAGATTGCACTACCCTAATCTTGAGCCCAACGACGCATAAAAGGAAAAAATTACAAACAATCAATAGAGCGCTTCTAAAATTGCCACTAAATCTAGCCACCCTTCGTACAGGGAACTTTAAAAAGGCAAGTTTAAAACGTTTCATTTTGAGGGTTCCGTACAATTTTTATCTCAATCAGTTTGTAGCAATGAATGGGGGGCCATGATCTGCATACCTTTCAAATAAGGCAACTTGTTTTGATGCAGTTTTTGAAATAGAGTGATTCAAAATGAAGCTAAAATAAGTATCAGTATTGTACCCATACGAAGGTTGCTAGAAAAACATAATAATATGGCGAAAAAGAAAAATAACGTGGCCGAGTATAAGTTATGGCCAATTTTGTTGTGGAAGGCTTTTTTAAAATGTGTTTTGTAGATAAATATTAGCGGAACAAGTTTCTAAGTGTGTTTTAATTTATGTCACCAAGCAATTTATTTATTTAAAAGCTAAAGTTGACTAGTTGTAAATATCAACTTAATAGCCTTCGTGATAAATTGTATTATATTTATAACGGACTGATTGATAGTTATTTACTAGAGATTCAGATACCAGATACCAATACCAGTAATCAATATAGTAATATAGGGGTCTTTGTCACTGCATGAAATGACAAAGGTCTCATTGCTCCTTAGAATTTCTCACAGTGCATACCTACTTATAAAAATAAAAAATAAATCTGCGAAGAAGATTTTATTAAAATTGTTGGACCACAATTGCAGGGAAATATAGGTGGCAAAAGTCCGAAAAGGCCTTCACCAGATACGATTACTTATAATTGTACTTATTAATCTACTTACAGATAACATAAAATAAAAAATATGTAACTGATTGTAAGATAATCATAGACGTAATCGTGACGTGAAACCCTAAAAATATCCAATTGAAGGGCGGCTTACCTCGGGAGATTAAGTACAGTCTCTTTAAACTGAAAAGATTAGGCAATTATGAGAAAAAATCGGGCCCAACTTTAGAATGGCCTCTCAGGAACCGTGACTGATAGCCAGTAAACGTTAGTTGTATTGATAGGGTGTATACTTAGGTATATACAGAGATAAAGATAACAACTATAGTTACAAAGCTAGCGCTCGAAGAAACTGCGCAAGACCGACATAAGTGGAACACTTCTGCACTCTGAGGGATAACTGCAAAACATCATCATCATAACAAATAGCAGCCTCCGTGACCTCATTGGTAGTGAGCCTACCTATGAAGCTGGAGGTTTTGGCTTCGAATCCCGGCGAGGGTATTATTTGTGAATTTATTTATCACAAATATTTGTTCCTTGGTCTTGGCTGTCTATGTATTTAACTATCCATCTATTATATCTATCGTCGCCTGTTACCCACATAACAAACATTAAATGCCAATGTAAAGTTTTCTGAAGGCATGAACATTATTTTTCCCTGATAGCCGTCGTCTTAAGGTTCAATAAAATGCAGCTCTTTAATTTTTGTTTCCTATAAATTGTTAAAAATCTTTTTTTAAGTGAGTGAGGTGACATTTCTGTAGTTTTGTGGATGAATAGAACCTAATACGTTCGTCCGCAATCTGTACAATTATATAGAAAAAAAAATCTGTCAACGTCAATGTCACTCACGTTATTAATTCATTTTGTTTTTCTATTTCATTGTACTTATTACGGACAAAAACAGTAGGCTACGTTCATCCATCAAACTGCACAAATATCATCTCACTCACTGAAAACAAGAATGTTAGCAAATTATAGGACATAACTTTCTTGAACTTTAAGACGACGGCTATCAGGGAAAAATATAATATTCATAAATACCTTCATAGAACTTTACATAGCCAATTGAGCTTATTACCTAACGTTACATTTAAGACTGCCTTTTGTGTTTATTATTTTATACCATAAAGTTTATACAAATAAATTGAATGATCCCATCATTATTAAAGATTAATGATACTTGCGAACGACCTTAACAATGATAGTTTAAAACAATAATACCATCGCAAAATCATTAATACCAAACAACGAGAACCGAAATCTCAATTATCTAATGCACCTGCTTAAGGTCAAGGCATTCCTATCGTAGCACAAATCATTCATCATATCTCGTAAATAAATAAATCAGCCACGTTAATCTTGTACGGCGGTTATTTACAACACTAGGCAAGGAAAAAATTTAAAAGAAGAAACAACCAAATCTCATATCAGAATTCTCCACTCAACCTCAAATAGACTTTGACACACTGTAGCAAGGTTGCTTTTAAAGATTTCTTTTAGAAGGAGATAGAAGTCCGTGAAGGTTATACCAGTTAATGTACTTATCTACTATAAATCAAGTGATGTGGCATTAACGGCAAATTTCTTCGGTTTCGTCATACATTTCCCACAGCCAGGAACATATGGGTTGTCATAATTAAGAAACAAATTGAAAATTATCACTCGAAAGTGGTGGAATATGGCAGTTATCAACGAATACAGTTAGATTGGAGACATTATGGACCAATCGAAAGTTCGGTTTTGATTACACTAAATTAGTTTTGTTTATGTTATTTAGTAGCATGTTTGATTTATTAATTGCTATGATTTATTTCACAGCTGTTTTAATTTACACATATAAATTTTAATGCGTTTACAAAAAATATGCAGAATAAACGAAGGCTTAATTAAGTTAATTGTTATTTACTGTTTACTGGAAAAGATCTAATTAATTTCCATATTCAATCAAACATATTGCTTTTATTTGTATTCATTATGTTTTATATATGTAATCGTTTTTCATTATTTCCCCAACACCTATTATTATAATTTATACACCTTTTTGTTTTAAATCATTTGAATGGTGGCAGAATAAATAACTAATAAAAATAATCATTTTTGCGTTGCTACTGATTCTGGTAAGTATCAGGCTAGGAAACTTTGCAGAAATAGACAAAAATGATACCTATTACCTCCAGGGAACTCATTACAAAATCAATCAATGAAACTTAAAATTCATCGCTTTCCAAATAGATTCTACATACCAAAATCATTCCACAAAACTTCGAGAATTAAATTACAGCTACACTTGCATCCAATTTCGGCTGCAACAAATTAATTTGTGGGTAAATTTCCTTTTATGCGTCTTTGCACCCTCCGGTTTTTTGCAGCGAGGCTGCCGCAGGGCACGCTTCTAGGACCCTAATGCTTCCTGCTGCACGTACAGAACATTTTTTTAGACGAGGGGTAATGAGACGGTTAGCTTTTTGCTGAAGATACCGGCTAACAGTTATTGTTTGCTTGTTTTAAGCTGTATAGTGTCAGGTTTTTTGTGTTAAATTATGTGTTACAAGTATAGTTATTCGCATGAATTATTTTTTGGTATGAATATAATAAAAATTACACAAATTCGCCTAGTCCTACGGTAAACTTAAGGCTTGTGTTGTCGTTATCAAGCGACGATATAATTGACAGATTGAGAGAAACAACAATGACTAAGAAACATTTTTTCTGATTTCACAGACAAAATGTACTGTATTATAATTAATGGTAGTAGTTTACATTTATTAATACATTTAAAATTGTCGATCCAAGATATCTGTATCAGTTTTTTTTTAAACCTACCTGGACGGCGGCAAATACATTAATTAAACACGTGATGGTAAACGATTATTTATTTATTTAAACTTAAAAAACAAAATTAAAGTACAAATGGCGGACTTAATGCCTAAAGGTATTTTCTAACAGTCACCCACTGGGCCAAAAAGAAAGGTTTGATATTTGCAGGCTAGAAAATTGTAAAATGAAGTCACAACGATTGCAGTCTAAAAATTCAGATACCTAATAGACTTGCACATATACTTTTATTATATGGTTATTGTAGCAAAGACGTATACAACTTTTAAGAGACATTTCTTTGTGTCGACCGTAAAGAAAGCACGTATTCTTTAGGTTCCCTTTCGAAATTGTACATCCTCATTGAGTGCGCATCAAATAAAATTTATTCTGCTATGAGTGTTATAAATGTAACATTTTATCATTCATCTTTAATTAACTCTACCACGTATCCGTCTCCGTATCTCGACGCAACAGTAGCGTCTAAGACTCAATCAAGTTTTTATTAAGGGCTACCGCCATCTCTTTAAATCAAGTCTTAATAGCATCCAGTTTCGACACGACGTGTGTTAAATTTTAATTACATGTGTTTGACTTTGATTTTACTGTTTTTGGTGCAATTAGAAAGATGATACAGATGTTTTTCGTTTATGGTGGCGTTGGAATGTTGTAGAGATTCGGGAGATGTTAAGTTTCGCAAGTTTTTATGATTCGGATCGTAAATTTTATCAATGATGTAAACATTCATGTTACTGTTATCTTATCTTATAAGCAAAACTACGGAGATACACTTCGATCGAATGGGATGTTTCTTATAAGAACATATTACCTTTTAATTATAAGGACAGAAAAGTTAACCTTAATTTAACCGAAATATAAAGTGGTAAATGCTATCTTTATTGTCTATAAAATTAAAAGCAAACGGTGTCTGCAGTGAAAGAAGTAACTGAAATAGAGGTAGACAATAGGTGTGTCGGTCTCATAATCATCATAATTAGCACTTATATCGTGTAATACGAATGTAGATATTTATCGATGTTTAGTTTAACTTAAAGTGCCGTATTGGCAACTTCAATTAATGAGACTAAAAAGTGCCTACACAGAAAAAACTTAACTACAGGTAGACAATAGGCGAGGTCGTACTACGAGTGTAAAATTTTTTAAGCTGTAGCGATGTTTTAGTCTTTAACTTGCATAGCCGTAGGGAATTGATGGAAGCAATAAAATAGATCCAAATAAAGATAACCCTAAAATAAAAGAAATTCAAAATGCAACCCAACAAAGCGGTTTGTCAGAGGGAACTACAACCCCACAATAACCTGAGTCACGTAAAATGTAATGGGAAATTACTCTAAAATAAAAAAACGTCTCCCCTGCGGTACCCTACCGTTACGGCGATTTGGATAAGACTCCCCAGGCTCGGTACTAAAAATTCCACTTAGAAAACTCCCAATATGCGAGGCAATACTCCAGAACATACATCGCTTCGAAAAGTTTTAGCATCATATGCAACTCCTTGGAGTTTACTCCCTTTTTCGTCCACAAATCTGTAGATCTCATAAAACAGCTACCGTAAATGATTTCTGTAACTAACCTATTATTTTTAATGAATGTAAACATTTTATTGTCAAATTAAAAGTGTGTTTACTAGCGTTCGGAATATTGGATTGTAAATTTTAGCTGCGGTTTGGATTTTAGATATCAGGCAATAAAAGTAGGCTCAGACTTATTAACAAAATTACTAGAGCTGTTAAAATTTTAATTATTTTAATAGGATCTATGATTTATACTATTAGCCAGTTAGATTGGCAAAGCCCCTCGTAACTCTATTAATATGTGTCATTAACCTACATTCATTTCTGAACACAAATGACAGGTTAATATTTTATTTACTGCTTGCGAAGAAATACCATCATATTAATTTGTAAGCCTATGTTATTTATAAATAAATAAGCCTGTTTTATTAAACTGTTTAATAAAAACAGGTTGAACATACACAATACAGTACTTCTTTGAATATATACAGGGCGGAATTTTCGCAAGTTATCTTCCCTTTCTAATTAATATGATAAAAGAGTGACGGGTTATTATACAGGGTGGAAAGGGACGACGTTTCTTCCCGCTACCGACCGAGTCTACCAACCATTACGATCAACTTTCAGTATGGGACCAACATCGAAATCACTTGAAACAAATTTAGCCCCTCATACAAAGTGAGTGATTGGTTAGAGTTCAATAGTATGGAAAAGTCAATTTTCCATGTACGCTTTCGATGTTGATCCCACACTGAAAGTTGATCGTAATGGTTGGTAGACTCGGTCGGTAGCAGAAAGGAACGTCGTCCCTTTCCACCCTGTATAATAACCCGTCACTCTTTTATCATATAAATTAGAAAGGGAAGATAACTTGTATACGTTTTACAATAAGGTAAAATAAGGAATTTTTGTTTACGTCAACAGTTATTTTTATTTTTTATAGGGCAGGTCTTTAAAATAAGCCAACGTTCCATAGAAAATCAGTCAGTTTATTTGGAGAACAAAAATTATTCGGCCTTTTTCCCAATCGGAACACGATACTGAACATGCCCTTAAATGGAGTACTATCATTGAAATTCACCTTGTATGCTTTGCAAAATGAGACAGATTGTGATTGATGATCTCTCTTGCCGGTTAAGAGTTATAAAACATCAAGCGAAGAATTCAAAAGTAATTAAATACTATCTCAAATCACGAATATAAAACTTTTGCGATGGAATCGTCATTTATGTCAGCCTCGATCTGTCGTAAAGATCTCTATCGTTCATTGGAAAATCCAATAAAAAATATATTTTCGGTTCCTTTTTACTTTTACAAATCCTAGTACATAAATCAGGTCATTGTCTGCCATATTATAGACTTCAATAAAACAACGCCAGCTTAGCTTGTCGGCGTGACGCAAACAGAAGCTTTTATGGCCACCGCTAATCCCTTCCCAAAAAACAACAATAAGCCAACAACGTCATAAGACTCCCTGAATTATGATCCCAGTCATTCCAACCCCACCGGGCGATCTCTGCAAAGCGTTTGATAAAGTGGATCACAAAACGCGTTCCTGTAGTATAAATAAACGCGGGCCCATAAGTGGCCCTTGCGGTATCGCGAGCTAACCGTGCGAAACGCCTTCTCGGTTGTGAAATATGAATTATAAAAATAATAAAAAGTGCGGTGGCGGCGGGGGGCTAACCCGGGACACGTGGCGTCACGTGCCAGCCACTCGTGCCAGCCAAAATATTGAAAACTTTAACCGCTATTGTGTCTTCTGCCGAGCCTTTTAATGCAACACGCGACCATCTTAATTTTTCCTATTAAAGTGAGGAAATACAATTAAATTAGGTTATTATGTCCTTTGGATTGATTCTGTTTGTAATAAACGACTGCTTATTGAGTATTATTATTTATATCCGCTTTCGGTTTTATGCATTTAGATGGTGTACTTTCAATTTTAAAGTTATTGGCACCAAAACATTGATTTTATTAAACATTAATATATGTATAAAATGAATTTTGATAAATTTCAGTTATTTATTCATTATTGTCATTAGGGTCGCTGTTAACCCGGATTATGCAAATAAAATCAATAACTAGCCGTTATTCCATCGATCCCTTTTGCCGTCCACATAAATCCAGCGGTCAGTCGGCAAAGCTTATGTGAGACGTCTATAGGCATCCGCAATTGTTTACCATCAGAGATTTGCACATTACCTCATACGTCACAAGAAAATGTGTTAAAAAGGAATACGTAAGGAGTTTTCCTTAAGCGATGTATCAGAGCTTATACGTACTAACGACAAATCTTATTATTATTTCAGCATTAACTCCAACTTGCTCACTAATATTAATTAAGTTTCATCGATCATTAATTCCCAGCCACCCACCGTTACATTCATCGCTTAAGACGGCTTATCGCATCCCTCATCCTATATTTATTTCCCGCCATTGTACTAATACTACAAAAATTTAATACTGTTAGTGCGCCCAGGATTACTGGGGGCACTTTTTTAAATAGGGTTAGGTTCCCTCCAGGAGGGTCTGTGATAAATGACACATGCACATTTTTCGAAATACCCAATTTCGGATTTAAGTCACCCCAAAGTGGCCTGGTGGCCGGACAATGGGGTGAAGCGTAATTTACACGGTGAAAGGGTGCTTGCAAGCGATCGGTTATAGCCTCTTAATAATTCATTTCTCTATTGCTTTTGTTGATAAATTGTGTGTGAAATGTCTTAAAAAAGTCTACCAGTTTGTTAGGTATAAGCAGTTATGTGCCTAAAAATTAATCAGTTGATCACTAGGATTTCACTTAAGGGTATTCTTGTCAGAATTGGTGTTGATTAGGAAACCTTCGTAAGGGTCAAAGCCCTGTGACAATTTAGGTGTAACGGGCGTTTGCAAGCTACGGAGAACACTTACGCTTTGTAAGCTTCTTTGCCATCGCCACAGTTTCGTTAAAGTTAAAACACTTTGATTTCAATGCTTCTTACAATCAGTTCGAGGAAGACATGCCATAAAGAAAGCTGTACGATTTGTCTAAAAACAATACTCTTCCAACTGTAATTACATCTTCAATTGCTCATTAATAACACTTTCCGTTTAATACACAGCAAAATGTTGACACAAAAACTTTTCACGAGAACAGAGAGTTTCAAACGCAATAAAGTATCAGTTTTATTGGTTCCATTCGTTTTTTGTTCAACTGAAGTCGGGCTGTGCGTAATGGCCCGAAGAGGCGCCAAGTCTCGCAAGAACTGTTCCACCACATCACACTCCTACCTGAAAAAGATAATATTCCAATACATTTTGTGAGTGACTTGCGACCTTTCGATCCGGATGATCTTTGACGGTCTAACTGGACACTACACGGTAATTACACTATTTCACCACGTCAGTGTTTATAAAAAATATTTACAAACAACGCAATGGGTAAGGGCCTTATCACACTTGCGATTTACAAGCGAGGCGAAAGCGAAGCGTACGCGCGGCGTGTTCGTCGCGTGCCCGCAACCAATTCGCCGCGATGGTGTCGCGATTACGCCGCGACCGCGTGACGAATACGCCGCGACTGCGCAGCGAGTTTGCCGCGTCAAGAGTTGGTATCCATTTTGTAATAATAAATCTTATTAGTGACTGTCCAAGACTCAGATCACTCTGAGCGATTTACTGACGGCTGCGCAGCGTATTCGTTACGCGATCGCGGCCAAATCGCAACGCAGTCGCGGCGAATTGGTTACGGGCTCGCAACGATCACGCTGCGCGCTCGCTTCGCTTTCGCCTCGCTTGTAAATCGCAAGTGTGATAAGGCCCTAAGTGCTGTAAACTATTACTGGACTTGAGCTATTTTCTTGGGGCTTGACATTTGCGACGTTTACTGCAAATGCTTGTTATATAAACAAGCTCATATTAAATGCAGGTTAAATTCTGGTTGCTCTTGGTAGAAAGTCGAATTAATATGTAAAATTAGGTTTTAAGCTAGTATGGTCATTTGCATTATAAGTATTATTCAATATTAATCAATCAATATGGACTGTTCAGCAGCTGGTGTTTTGCCACTGTTGCAAATGCCATCTTCAAAGAGTCATCTTTACCGTTGCGCAACAATTTAAAACATAATAAGTAAACGTAACAGTGTCTGGAAGTCCTGAACGTGGTAGGTTGAGATCTAAAATTTCAATGCTTAGATTGCTTTACGGTCAAAATGCATTCAAAAAACTTTTTATAATATTACTATTACCTTGAATGCTTAAATAAACAATTTAAAATAATTCACATTTAGGAATAATCAATCAATATGAAATAGACCTTGACTTCAAGATTACAAATTTATATAACGGGAATTATTAAATGATTATCAATACTAAAATAATGCAATTAAATATAATAAATAATTTATACCCTTAATAAGACGTCATTAAATTAAGAACGAACACGAACTAATAAAGAAATGTTCTAAAACTCATTTGACGAATTAATGCTCCGCTATTACTTACGATTATAATCTTTATTGTTACCGCAGAAGGTTCAAGTAGAACTATGCCAGATAAGGTATCAGCTGACGGCATTTTGAGCTGTTTTATAACGATTTGATTTGTTCATTCGAAGTTTAAACAACTTTAAAAGTGCATTAAAGTTTCGCAAAGGAAGTTTAAGTAGTTTCCAGTGGGGGTGAACATGTTTAGAAAATTTGAATTTCATTTTTGCATTGATATTAAAGTATATTTATAATGTGATAGTGATGTGACACAACAACTAAGAATGCACATTTTGATATTAGAACATGCGTAATTTTGACACACAGAACCTGGAAGTCACTTCGAACTTTAGAGGAAAAGTAACTAAAAACAGCAGTAGCTAAATCAATTGCGCAATTTTACATATTTATTTACGAAAAGGTTGCAAATACTTGGCTTAGTAAAAAATCAAAATGAATTCAATTCTTTAGTTTATGTTTGGAAATTCAATGATGCCTACTGAAACTGCTGACGGCTGATTATTTTACATAAGTGTTTCCCATTCACACGGAAATCCTTGTTCTTACCTTCGTGCCTCACATTTCCCAAGCCCCAAGACTCCATAAAAAAGTAACGACCCAATAAAATGATATCTGCAAGCAATTAAAATTCCCAACAACAAAAACACGGGCTAAGTTTTGGTCAACGTGTTCCTTATATCATCGAGCCACACTTAACCATATGACCATCCGTATGCCTTATTACAAAGTCATAAGGTTCTGGTTGGTCCAGATAAATAAGTTTGCTTTGTACGGTCGAGCATGGTGGTGGGAACATTGTTCAGGACAATTATTTTGAACTAACTTTGGTAAGGAATCTCTTTGGATATGCTATAAATCTGTCAAAATTTGCAGTCGAGAAAAGTACAAGTAGCATGTACCAGTTGTGCATATTTGGGATTCCATTATTTCCAGAAAGATTTTTTTAATATTACGACAATGGACTATAGGTTTCAAAATACGTAGGAAAGCAAGTTGTTGTCAAATATTGATACCCGTTAATATTCTTCTCTACCAACTAGAAAAATCGACATCATAGGCAAAGCCATGTAACATATAAAGACTAGTCAAATCTTTTACAGTATTTTATCTGAGTGTGACTAAAATAACCAAAGTCAATGTAAACATTTCAGCACTTCAGTTTAAAAACGTCAACTATATTTTTTCCTCCAATCTAATTACAACCAACTTTACGCAGAAACGTAACGCGAAACTAACGCACTTCGTCCCTAAGCCAATGGCTCGTGACACCCCTTTGATGGGAAAAAGTCCATTTTCTTCAAGAATGTCTCCTTAAACGTCCCTCTGGTTAATAAATGTCACCGGTCTGACATTTGCTCGACACGGGTGGCGGACACCGATTATGGTCGCGCTACCCTTTAGTGTAAAGTGATCATTTGTTGGCCAGTGAAGTAAATAGGCCTGCAAATTGGCTGCGATTCATCAATGTAATGTTGTGTGGTTTAAACGTGGTTTAATTGGGTGTGAATGAAATATGATTACTTATTAAGTAAATTTAGCAACGAACAGTTACGTTAATAGTATAGCAGGCATTAAAACAGGCTCTGGTAAGTGGCAACCTAGTTGTTAGGCGTACTTTGCGGCTTCAACTTGAAAACCATGATCCAAATCCCTAGTAGGACAAGCAACACAACAATAAACCGAAGGTAAACAATACAAGGGATTTCGACGTCAGAATTCTGGAAAAAACATAGGTATGATATGTGATACATCTATCCATCTGCATTTCCTTAACCAGCATAAGGATTTATAGTACACAACCCTCGTTTTTAGAGATGATTTTTTATTAATTAGGTACTTAACTACTTAGATCACCTTGGCTTATTTTTTATTTACCATTTCATGCAATTTAATATGTTTCAATGAATGGCATCTTGGCTACTTGGCTAGGCCTGCTGATTTGGATCTTGAATCAGAAACTCATATCATAACAACCAATCAATACTTATTATGAAATTATCTTACAACATTTTTTTCTAATCCTAGCAGATAGACAATATGTACTAGACTTGGCGACATTATTAATCAACACATATGTAGAATGCAAATGTTTTTTAAAGTACCTATTTAAACAAATAAAATGTACTATTTTGTAGATACATTTTCAGTTATTTGAAATATTTACACGCGTGGAATAACACAGAAATAACCATTCAGGATCAAATATTTACAGCAAAGAAAAAACCTTTTGTCTCAAAGATAATTAATTATTGTTTTGCAAAAATAATGGTTCTTCACTGAATTAACATTCGTCAACCTAAAGAAATTAAACGTACAACGTACCTAAAGAATAAAATGAAATTGAAATAAAAGAATGCGTTCCTGGCAGGGTGTTTAAATGGAATTCCTCCAGTTTCATAAAAGGTGTTGCAGCGAAGAAATTACACGAGCACATACAAGCAATCATTATAAATAAACACGGAACGGTTGAGCCAATGTTTTGACAGGCATAGCCTTGAGCATTGCTGGCACTTCATGTAGAAAGTCCTAACTGCCTGAAAATTTTTAATTGTAGTTCGCAAGGGAATCGGTTATTTTTGTAGAACGTAAGTATTTACATTCTCTCAGGCGGATATCGTCAACTCTTCAAAAATATTTTCTTTCAAACAATATGTATCGACGCACCAAAGAGGCGTTTTCAAAAATGAGAATGTTCTCATTTTGATCTTGTTCCTTCCACAGGCTTAGAGTCAATTTACATGGCAATGACGCCAATGTATATCTTAAATGTCAAATAACCGATTGTCAACTTTTTAGAAAATTGAGTAGTTACTAAGATTGAGAATTTTCTCCACGCAAATTTCATGAGAATGTTGACATGATAATTTATGGATTTTTTAAATACTGTTTTGCAACTTGTACCTACAGTGCTATCTATGCCTTACGTATTTTGATAAAATCATGGAACTAAGGTGGATCTGTCAAATTTTCGATATAAATTTATATCAATGGTAATGTAGATATTTCATCATCATCATCATCATCATAACGGCCAGAAGACATCCACTGCTGAACATAGGCCTCCCCCAAAGATTGCCACAATGACCGGTCCTGTGCTACCCGCATCCAGCGGATGCTTGCGACCTTCGCCTGGTCATCAGTCCACTTTGTGGGAGGCCTATCTACGCTGCGCCATCCGGTACGTGACCGCCACTCGAGAACCTTTCCGCCCCAACGGCCATCGGTTCTACGCGCAATGTGCAATGTAGCGCGTAGGTATTTATCATTATTAAATCGTGGTAAATATCATGATAGGCAGGTATTGTCAATAGAAGTCCAGATATAGTCAGTTATTTAGCCAGATTTTAGCTATTTACGATTAAATAGAAACTCGATAGAAAGTTTGTTAAACAATATACATTGACCCATTTCATTAATGTCGTAACCACCACTAACAATAAAACCGTTTTTGTCGGCACCGCATACGTCCTTTTAGAAAAACCACTCTTGCGCATTTCTTTCCTTTTAAAGTCCGTTTAATTACACTGTTTATTAACTTCACGCTCTATTGCCGCAACAAGGATTACCCGTGGCCTAAGAAATTCTGCAACCTCCTATAACTTTGAAACTTGAAAAAGAAACCAACTTTATTTGAAGACATATGGAGGTTGTTTTGGTGTAGCGGTTGGAGGTAGCTTGTAATAGAGAATATAATATTTTTATACTCTAAATTACACGCGCGGATCCCATAAATACCGTTATTAGAGCGAAGAAGACAAGTTAATCGGGGTAACAACACGTACATTGTGCTGAATGCTACTCGGGTTAGCTTTTTCCTATCAAAGTAATTGGCGAAAGGTAATATCAAGCAATCTAATATAAAATAATTACTTTGGAAGAGCAGGCTTGTTACCTTAAAAATATTATATAAAACCGTCAGTTAGATCATAACAATACAACACGTATTTTTTCTTTTTCACTGAACTTTTTTGGAATTGAAAATTTGAAATTTTGTTTGATTAACAAGCGAAAAAAAACCGTAAAAAACCGTGTAATATTGACGAATTCTGATACAAATGCTACCAAATTTTAAATTGGAATTATCAATCAACATAAAGTAGTGTTTAAGTACAAAAAAAATTAAATAGTTCTAATAAAAACTACTTTGGGCATAATCTATTGATAGTGAAAATAGCGACCTTTAGATATGTTCTTATGAACCTTATATTGAACATGCATCGACATACTTTTCTGCTACGAGTATTTCAAACATTATTTTTTATACCTGCAGCTGGAACTCATACTTGGTCGAGGGTTGCAATTTTATTGACTCTAGTAAATTTTTCTACCATATATACCGTAGTAATAAAGTGTGTAATTGAAATGCAAGGGACAAAACCAAACTATAAATACAGAGCTTTTCTTAAGTTACCTTAGTTATCAGCACTTAACATTCTTTCAAACGTAAAGGTATCGAAGACAATTAGAGTACTACGCATTATCCACCAATGAAAATATTTATTTTGTTACTTTATTTATTTATGGAATTGTATATTATTGTAATGAAATGATTTGATGTATGTTTACTATGTTATTGACGGTGTATGATTAATACCAATAAATTTCTTGTCTTGTCTTGTCTTATCCTCTAATAAATATTTGGACAACCTAATATACGTAATCTTTACGTGGAACGCGATGTAAATTTTTGGTCACCAATTGTGCGAATCGGATGCTTAGAAACTTCAGATTAGAATAAATTTATACGTTTATTTTCATACCTTTGTCGTGGGATGTATAATCGGCGTCTATAAGTACCATGCGCACGCGCCAGTTGATTTACGCGACGATACCACGCATGGAAACCAACGTTTCGCCTGTAATGACTGGCAAATTAAATTTGAGAAATAATTATAACCCTTCCTTGATGAGTTTTGGTGATTACCGTGGCGTGAGAACGGGTATTTAGTGTTCTTTGATAACTGCGTGCTCAGTAAGTGAAGAATTCGAACACGCTACTGTGTAGGTACTTTTAGGTATTTAAAGGTAAGCAAACTATTTGCGCCATTTTGGGTTGTTGTAACATTGAGTATTCAACTGAATATAATACCAAACGCACACGGGAATATCCCATCGCATGTGCTAAATGAAAATGACCCATCACTGAACTACCTTTGACCTACTTTATTTATTTTGATTGTATCATGTATTAATGCAACCTCAAATGGCTTTCGATGGTTGGTCTATTTTAATTATATTATTAAAATTTACAATAAATAATTGATTAATAAAATAAACATTAAATATATAAAATATAAAACATAATAATCTATTTATAATAGTTATCTGAAATAACAGGCTTTAGTACAGTTAAGCTCTTTTTGGTGGTAACTTCAACACACATTATAAAAGACGTCTGACAAAAAAATAAATAACCAATGTAGGCCATTCTTATACAGATCGATCTAGTCCCACGGTAAGCTCAAGTAAGCTTGCGTTGTAGGTACTAAGCGAAAATATAAATAATACACCGAAAATAACCTTGAGGAACGTGGGAAAAACTTTATGTATTCATCACTAAATCAGTTGTTCCTTAGTCTTGGTTATTCTTCGATATACTCTGTAATATATCGTGGTTTAGTTCCCTTATCATAATCCTTAATCGAGCTCACTGTGGGACTAGATCTGTGTAAGAATGTCCCATGACGTTTATTATTATCATCAACTATTAAAACCTATTTCCTAATTACCTAGTACGAGACCTCCATTTTTCTTGTTCCCCGCAATTAAACCTGACTAATAAGGAATGTATCGTTCCGTGCGATGGAGCCGCGCGAAAAACAGTTGTAATACCCGTATCAATGCAGTTTGTGGCATTAGCATTGTATTTGCATGTGTGAGAATTGCGATAAGGGGCGAGGAATCTGCAATAATAATGGTAGTCATACAGCAATTTAAATATTCAGTGAGCATTACGATTTCTATACAAGATAAAAATTAAACATCCAAGATACAATATGTCAAATGTATAAAGATTACCATTAAATTCATTCAACTAACAGACGTAGCAATAAGTGACTACATATGGTCGTAAAGAATACTATTCCGTTACGCGCACAATTTCAGGAACTGAAAAATCAATTTGAAGTAGGTACAGGTACATACGTTTACAGTCTTCTTTTGTCAATTTTGAAATTGACACATGTGGGTATTGGCAATCTCAACGACGATATTACATTCTATATCTATTATTATTATTGTAGATGTAGATAAGGGCTAGAAAATTTGCCGCATCGACCGGTTGCGATCTATTGTGGCAGCCCTTTTTTATAGTTCATTACTAATACCTGTTGAGTCTAGGAAGTTCCAGATTCTTTTACATTTTATATCTATAATTATCATCGCCAGCCTATCTCAGTTCTTGGTTGGACATAGGCCTCTCCTATTAAATATAAGTATTGTCAGTAGAAATATTACATAGATACATTTGGAGATAAATGCATATAATTGCCACGCAGGGCAAGCGTATTTGTCAAAAACTGCAAAGGTGACATTGGTAGAGAGGCATATCGCTTGCCATGTAATACAGGCTTTGTTTGCATTGCCATTTGAATCTTGTCAACACTCGTTAAAAAACCGCGTGTTTTACTCGTATTTTCACACTTACCGGTATAGTTATTCCTCAAATCAAGATCACATTTACAAGCGACTAAAGTCTATTTTATATCAACAACATAAAAATGTAAATGTTCATCACATCAATGCAAATTGTTAGTGTGAGACAATAGTTTTTATTCGATAATGATCGGTTGGCTTGCTTGTTGAAGTTTCTATTCATCAAGTATCGATTGCGTGACTCGATCTTATACTGTAGAATCACTATTGATTGAAGGATTGTCGGTAATTTAAACAGCGATAACGAAGTGATAGAAGTGTTTGTCAATATGGGTCTTGTTATGTGATTGATATGTTAATTGGTTATCTACTTTATTTGCTTTCATTTATACGAATATACTCGGTTCACAACACCTTTTTATTGAGTTGTTAGTTTGATAATATTTTCTTCGGTTACCGCGAGGATTACTCATGAAATAAAACTATGAAAACGGATAAACTCGCGTATATTACGTCGGAATGAAGTTAAAATTAGTTAATATACGCGAGTTTATCCGTTTTCATAGTTTTATTTCATTTGTTAGTTTGAATTGGGTTGTGTTAAAATTAATTTTACTTTATATCAGATTTTTCATTGAAATTTAACCTTTTTAGTAGGGCGTATCAAAAATAACATTTTCTGGATCTATCTTTAAATACATATAACTACCAATAAATAGTTATAATTGAATGAATCGCATAATCTAGTTATAAATTATAATCTAAGTATAAATTAGACAGGTTCAGTGAGGTATTTTCTTGACCAACAGTTGCCTGGGTTTTGTGTGGATGGGTTTCCAAATTTTATTACTTTCTTGCGGCGATTCAAATGAAAATATCTTTTTTTGATAAACATCTTCATAGTAACTTATTTTTTTTTTGTATCATGCCACATGAACAATTGTAGTGTACTTCATACACTTTTCTACAGGTTCATGTTTGTTATGAAACTTGATCCATTGGTTTGGTCCTGACTCAAATAAATGGTCAGCAAATTATTTATAAACGCACAGAATGCTCTTACTAGGACTCGAATCCGATACTTTAGCTACGAATTACACATTTTAAATATAAAATGCTAACAGTATTTTCAAAGAGGGCTATGCTAGGAGTCTCTGAGTGATCAGATTAAAAATGAGACCATCCGCAGCAGAACCAAAGTAACCGAAATAGCTCTCCGAATCGCTAAACTGAAGTGGCAGTGGGCGGGGCACATTGCGCGTAGAACCGATGGCCGTTGGGGCGGGAAGGTTCTGGAGTGGCGGCCACGTACCGGAAGGCGTAGCGTGGGTAGGCCCCACACAAGGTGGACTGATGACCTGGTGAAGGTCGCAGGTCCGCTGGATGCGGGTGGCGCAGGACCGGTCATTAATTGTGGCAATCTTTGGGGGAGGCCTATGTTCAGCAGTGGACGTCTTATGATGATGATGATTTTCAAAGAGGCTTATTATTGGCCACTAAATATAATAAATAGGTAACTATGGGCGTTGGGCGCCAATGTCTGACAACCCCAATTATCTAAATTTGCAGTCATAATATCACAGGAATAAAATTGACAACAGTGTATCCAAAATTGGGTCTCAACGTTTCACTTAAAGGTGGATTAACAATATCTTTAAAATATTCTTCAATCATAAATTATCTAAAAATAGCGTGCACTGTATCGAGACTACTAAACGCACTAAGCATGTAAGCAATGACTACAAACGAATCAATTATACTGTTATAACATCAACAATTACGCTTTCGAACACTATGACAAACGAATCAACCTACCAGTTAGACAACTAAGCAACTATGCAACACCTAAACGCGTTACTTAGAACGAATAACACGCTCAATTTGATTAGTATTTGAGTAAATAAAGTAATATACATTCTTGCATGTTACTGTTGCGTAATGTACGTTTTTATAGCATTGAACTTGTTAGTAAGCGTCGGTGTAATGAATTGAGTGTTTGTATGTTTAATGATATTCATATTAGATGCTTACAATGTAGTAAATGCGAGTACGTCCATACATGGTCATTGTTAAGTTATTAGCTCTGATCATCTTCAATTTATGGCAATGTGTAATTTATAGCCAGTGAAAGTAAAGTTCGACTGTTCGTATTATTTATACAGGAAGAAAATTGAAAGTTTTTGAAAATATTATATGATTATGATTCGACTAGTACTCAATCTCACTGATAATTATGGCCATCTTCAAATACTTCAAGAAATTGACTAATGGGTATAGTGATCATCTGAATTCCATGAAAATATGAATATTATTATTATTAAGTACCGTAAAATATTCGACTAACAGTTCACATCAGTGTAGAACAGAATACATAATAATATGATTAAAAGGTTTAACTTACGTGTATATAGTTACTACGCGCGACGTGTTTCGGAGAGCTTAGGTCTCCATTATAATACGCGCTGTGCCATTATAGTAGGGCTTGGTGCTTGACAATGTAGACGTAGGGTCTCCGAAACATGTCGCACGTAGTGACTAAATACACGTGACTTTAACCGTTTAATTATATCTACCTATAGTTAGTACGTCTCACGAAAGTTTGCATAGACTGTTTGGTAATAAATGTATTAAAGTGCCCAGCCAATTCTAAATTCGTAGGTACATACTTAAGTATGATAGGGAGGTAACACGTCGCTTGTGGTTTGCAGAAGGATCTCAGTTTTGGAATACCTTTCGTAAAATATAATAAGAGACAATCAAGGAACTCATTAAAATTGACACGTATATTTATCCACGCTGTTACTATTTAACGCATGTCAAATCGTCATCAAAATGGTGGGTAATGAACATGTTATCGGGCATCTACCGAAACTGTCGTCCATTGCTAATCACTCGTTACACGCTGCTGTTACGGCTTTTGTTATTATTGCTGCCCCGGGCAAGGTGGTGGATTCCTGTTAGGATCGCCGAATCTTAAGATTATCATAAATAATAAAAATGCGTTTTTGTTATCAAAAACAAGACACCTCGGGTTTGACTAGGACTCAAGGATCGTTGAATTTGTAGTTATAGTTTTAATAAAGCTGACAAAATCCGTTTATTGTAAATATATTACGTATATGTTGTTATCTAATCTATATAGACATTCGTTTGTATTAAGTGGTAACTGATAGGAATAAAAATCATACAATACATACATACAAGGTCCCAAGGGAATAATTTTAGTAATCGATCAAAATATTTATAAGTATATTAACTATCTTATGAACATTTGTAGAAGAATTATTGTATTTTTTATTTTTATTTAATTACCACTATGTCACTTCGTACTTGTTTCTTTGTTGTTACTTTATTTTTCTTAAATAGCCAGTATTTGTAACGTAACCAAATAAGTTACACTGATTTTATGATATTCTTATTCATGACCTACCGTAGGTAGGTAAGTAAGTACCCATAGCAAGACATGCTTTTAAAATTAACCGTAACATTTAGAGTACCTATGTCATTATTTGCCTTGCCGCGGAGAAATAGTGCAGTCATTGAAGCGAAAAATACGGTATTACCTCCGAATTTTTTTACTGTGAACCGATTTGCATGAAATTTTGGAATTAGGCTCACCTTACCCTTAACTTTAAAAGTGAAAATGATCTGAACTCCGCCTATTATTTTTAAGGGGTGTAAACAACCCCTTAATGGAAGAAATTACATTAAGCCATTTTATCGCTAGAAAACATGTCTAATAGTAAGTGGTGAAATCGTAAAGAAATTTCTAACATAATTACCTCATATTAAAATCATTTTTAATCCCTTGAAAATCTTACAATCCTTGCAAACTACCCCTAAATTGAAAAAATCACAAAAGTACTTTGGTATGACATAAAAAGATTTAAGTATAGAGAAAATAATATTTTATATTCTCTATAATAATTATCACATTTTTACCCCCTTTCAACCCTTGAAAACTACCCCTTGACAAAAAATGTGTTTTTTTTTTGATAAAATTTAAAGGATTTAAATATTATTCCACACTCTTATACCCCAAGAATAATACCCCAACCCCTATACGTTAAGGAATGTCAATCTTCCATCATCGCTCACCAACATGAGATTATAACCACCTAAACGCAAATACTCGAATACCTTCAAAAAGAATCATCCCCCAATTCCTAATCGTTAAGGAGTTGTTCCTTCCTTCATCAGCTAACTAACATGAAAAGATTACTACTACTACGCGCAAAAACTTGAATAGATCTCGAAAATGTATGAAATTTGTTAATTCAAAGAATTATCCTCCAACTCCTAATCATTAAGGAGTTAGAGATACCTTCCATCATCAGCTCACCAACACGAGACTATGACCACCTAAAGGCAAATACTCGACTAGCTTCCAAAATACATGAAACATGTTATATTTAAAGAAATATCTCCCAACTCCTAATCGCTAAGGAGTTGTACCTTTCATCATCAGCTCACTAACATGAAACGATGACCACCTAAAGGCAAATACACAAATAGCTTCAAAAATACACGAAATATGTTATATATTTAAAGAATTATCCCCCAACACCTAATCGCTAAGGAGTTGTACCTTCCATCATCAGATCACCAACTTAAGACGTTCATGACTAGACGTACCTAAATACTTGATTAGTCTTCGAAAATAAATGAAAAATGTCATGTGTGCCTACAACATTTGAAGAGTTCCCTCGATTTCTTCAGGATCTCATCATCAGATCTGGACCCGATGACAATGGGACCAACTACAAGGTATATACCATTTTAAACAGAAAAAGATTTTTCTAAATCGGTCCACGCGTCTTAGAGTAATCGGGGAACATACATAAAAAAAAAACAAAAGATTTCGTGGAATTGTAAACCTCCTCCTTTTTTGATATTGGTTAAAAACTATTGTAAAGGTAATTAAGAGAGCTACAACATCCTTCATTGCAATATATAGTAAAAAACCGTTTTCGAAAACGGTGAAGGGTTAAAGGGCTTAAGAGAGGCTGTGATTGCGCTGCCACGCGCTCTTTAAACAATCACAACTCCGTCAATTTATGTTTGACTGAAAAAACAAAAATAACAAATTGTTGTCAGAAAAATACGTAAATTTTTATTCCATACACTTTTATGCGTATCTGTCGTCATTTTTGAGATATTATGAAAAGAAAATGGGATGTTTAAAATTTTTAAATTTAGTTATTTTTTTGAATCGTGACTTTTTTTGAAAACTGTGTGTTCTGAAGCAGCCAAACTGATACTATCTATCAAGCTCTTCATAGTAAAGTTAATTCTAGGCGGAATACGATTAATTTTAATTTTGGTGGAAATGGCACTTATGAAACCCATTCATTTAAAAGAAAAAACATTAGATGCTCCCCTTATTTGCAATACAGCTCACTTATTTTACGTGCAAAATACTGTTAATAGTACTCATTTTAAAGCTTATTTCAAGCACTATAAAACCCTTTTGTATTAGAATGCATAAAATGCATCTGCTCGCCGCCAGATGGCATTGACAACATCGATTAAATTTCAGACAAAATAAAAAACGGTTTTGATCTTTAATATCTAGCTTAATATTGCACTTGAAAAAACCAAATTGTTCATTGTTTTACCTGCTACAATTTTGTTTTAAAAAATTTTTCGATACAACGTATATTTTTGAAGATATTTGCAAAAAACCGATGAAAAACGTGGAAAAATTGCGAATTTTCAATTGCCAATAACTTGAACACTATTGGATTTTTTGCAAAACTTTATGGATGATTTTTTGCTTAAAATTAGGCCTTCTATCGATATTCGAGCTTATTTAGCAAAAAAAGAAATTCACCCCCGAGAAGGGGTGGCAACCACCCACAGTGTGGAATTTTTCCTCAATTTTGCGAAAGTGTGATTAATTGTTTAATTTATCTGCCATGTCAAATAACAGCGAACATTGAAACTCCCGTAGGTCTATGTATCATAGTTTTGGATATTTTCAAAAAAGAAATAAACATCCATAGAAGTCCATAGAAACCTGAAAACTGAATTTACTCATATTTAATGCCTATTTTTTAAAATCATTTTTACGTGTTTATATTAAGGTAATTTTAATACACCGATATCATTTATCAAACATTAAAATTGATGACTCTAGAGGACGGTGTCGCAAATTTTCTTACAATTAAAAAACATTTTTTTCCTCAATGATCCCTCGACGGTCGCATTTTATTTTAAAACTAACGAATACTACATAAAATGCTCTACTTGTGAAAAAAAAATCAAATGCAAATACTGCAGGAATAGCGAGATATGAATTTTTAAATAATTCAGACAGGGTTGTCACTTTTCAAGTGTACAAGATTACATGTTTGATGAGTTTCTTGGCTAACTCCCCCCCCCCCCTTGCAGTCTCACGTGTATTTTTCTCATTCAACTAAATTTTAAGAATTCTTTTAATTTCGCGAAATTCCGTCATGAATGTCAATTACAATATGTACCTATTAAACGTGAGTGTAATGTGATTCCTAGTAGGTACTATATGTGCTACTTGAAGGACAGGTAGAAAATAACTTGTAATACGTTAAAAATCTTAAGGTTTATTTATTAACTATTCGTCGGTCCAGGGATTATCCTGGTTAGTTACAATCGCCACAACAGGTCACACTTTTACCAGCATGCATGTAGCGCGCGAAACTTCTTCGACATTATCTTCATCTTGCCACTCGGCGTCATCGTTTTCCCGGATCACGCAAAGGACCTCCTTTTGGGATCTAGGATTCGCGTTGGTCGAACTACTTCTACCCCTAGAGCCTCTTGTGCACGGCTCTGTGCAATTGCACTTTTTTTTGCGCAGAAATACATGCCACAGTCCGCGCACAGTCTCCCAGTACTTGCCTTTGGGCCTTGGGGCTTGGACAATACATGTCAAATGGCAGGTTTCTGAAGCCCTTAAGAGTCGGTTTAATACCAAGTGACTGGCGGAGCAGAAATAGAGCATAGCTCTACCATCATGCTCTGCAGGCTTTCGATAGTTTTTCATCCCACTCAATATTTTTTCTTAGTTTGTTCATCGTCGAAAACTACACGTGAAGTCTCCTTGTAAACCTATCGTGATCTTTCGTGATTTTTTCTTGGACCCCCTCCTCCCCTATAGGACCTGGCGTGAGAAGCACAAGCCCTTATTTATTTTATTAATATTTGAAATACTGTAGGCTATTTGAAGGGTCCACGGAAAAAACATGTCCAGTGCTTAAAAAAATCAGGACAAATTCGCACCTTATTCTGTCAAATGTAAGGTGGTTTTTCCTTCTGTAATTTGAATTGACTAGACATGTTCTTTCCGGGGACCCTTATTTATTCTCTGGTAGCTTTGAAGATGAGTCCGCTTATTGGTCGTTGGTCATAGGCATAGTACTTAGGTACCATTTAATTAGACTTTCCTGTTTCAGTCGTAATAAGTATTTGGCCATTCGATTGCGTCTATCGCAATGCACATGAGTTGAGATGCATTAGTTAAGTTTTACGTTGTTTTAAGTTGTTAGATCAAATTCGGGCACCACTAATGACGGAAATACTGCTCAGACAGCATTTTCAGAAAAAAAATCGTAAGATTTATGCCGGAATACTCAGTATAGAGCAGTGGCTTATCGACGATTTTCACACCATTTTAGTAGCAGCTATGTTGCTAACGCTTTCCGTGTATTTTGTACATCTGTGGCTGAAAACTGTGTAATGGCATATGACTGGTATATTTTATGTGAGTCACAATGCACAAAATTGTAATGCACGGTTGGAAACTCATTGAGATGAATCCTTTCAATCCTTTGCAAGTAGCAATGCTGTCCGACCAAGCCGGCGAATCCCGTACTAAATGTTGGCAGTATGCTCGTGAGCACCACTCTCGAAAGGTAGACAGGAAGACTACAATTTTCGTCTTTTTCGGCGTGCTCCCGATTCTTCGGATTTGTCTCTCAAAGACCGACGTTATAAACAAAAACTACTACTTTACCGGATAAAGTTGTGACAGTTTTAAAGCCTTTTGAACGACATGCTTCAGTAATACCCGAAATTAATGAAGACGAGAACTTGGCTTGGCTCTCGCAGTTGATGAACGTCTTTATTATGAAGAAGATAGACATAAAAATCCTTGGGCGAGCGAAGCGTCTCCGTTTCAGCTTTACCAAAAATGCTTTTAACGGTAGCGGACTCTTCTGAAGGTTTGATAAATATTCTTAATACAATAAATATTGTTTTCAGCTTTTTGAGTTTTCGCAAAAAAATAGTTAGTAAAAAGGACGTAAGCGACTGAGCGATAAGACAGATTTAGCTTGCGTCCACTTATTGGAACAGACTAGCAACTACTACACTAAGCCATGGCCCGACATAATAATAGCCAGTTTTCAGATTGTGACAACCCTATTAACATAGAAATGAGCCAAAACCATAGAAACGCTATAAGTCCTAGGTCCGACATGATAAAATTGTGAAAATTTGGTACATAATGGGTACACTACTCATACGTCTTTTAGATCTAAAATAAAATGCGACCGTCAATAAATCATTAAAAAAATTTATTTTATAAAAAAAAGCAAAAAAAACGTAATATCATGAAAATAATCAATTATGCAGTCCTGTATTTTTTTTATTTGGTTCAATATCGGTCCTTCAAAACACAGAAAAAATATTAGCGCATTAATTTTGCATTTAGAGGAAATAAAAATACAAACATGTTTTGATGACGTCATAAATGTAATCTTAAACATTTTTTTTCTCAGAAACTAAATACGATAGACGACTGGGAGTTTTTGTATTGGTTTTCTTGTAAAATATTGCAATCGCTAAAGCCAAGAAAATGTGGTGAACAAAACTGAAGAAATATTTCACACTGTGCCACCCCCAGGGTGGTGGCGGAGTTCAAATCATTTTCACTTTTGAAGTTAAGGGTAAGATGAACCTAATTCCAAAATTGTATGCAATTCGGTTCACAGTAAAAAAATTCGGAGCAATAATGCTTGAATGACTGCACTAAAAGAAACATTTTCAAAAAAGTTGTAATGTCGAAGTTTGATTATCACGATTAAGTTCAGTTCCGTAAATAAAATAAAACATTATAGCACAGTAATAGTATAGTAATAGTAATATATATAGTAGACTTAAGTTCCAGCGCACTCCCAGTCCCAGAACGGAACAGCCCGACCCCACGGAAGGTGCGCCGCCAACGGTCTGCCTGCACCTTGCGCTCGCGCACCTTGCGTTTCGAATAACGTACTGTGTCCAGATACATCCAGATACCACCCACCCCCCATCCAAAACGTCCTAACAACCAAAACAACCCAAGGACCTTTTTAGTTTAAAGCTATGCCGTTTGGGTTACGAATCGCGCGATAGTCTTTTCAAGCGGAAAGATAGATAAAGGTTATTTAGCTAACTTTTTTTATTACCTTTTTGTATTAGTGGATACGGTTGTCTTTTGGAATTAGAGGTTTCGCCTAATTTCTGTCCGTTGAGATCTCACTTGATAGCGATACGATGGCGATGCGCTGGCGTCACGCTGTTGGTTTTCTTATGGTGGCGCAGCTGGGTCAGTTGATGTGTCAGCCGATTTGATTATTTTATTGGCGTTACTAAATAACGTAGGGGAGCTTTAGTCGTTTGATTCTACTTATTAAGGGTGAATTTCCGGAGGGTTATTAAGACGCGTCTTAAAGATACTCTTTATAATATTACTTACAGGACAACTCTCTTGTTTGTATTTTATTCTAACGATCTTTTCATTATGTATCCCAACAATATGCTTCGTCTCTTTATATCCTAAGTATCGCTTTGATCTGTCAATTTCCAAGATTGTTTACCGTAGATAGTAACTATACAAGCGAGCTTGTATAATATAACATTCGATTAAAGTTCGACAATGTAAAGAGGTATTTTTTGCAGCACTATTCAGTGATTTGATCGAAATTGATTAAAATGATTATATTTAATCCTTTTGCAGGAAAACGCTCTCGAATTCTGAACGTTTTTCATACAAATCTCCGTAAGTACAGTCACCTTTATTGCTGTAACGATAGATGCGTGTTCAGATAAATTTGAGCGCTTCGGACGCTACGATATATCTGGTGACGCTGGTAGCAACATGAACATGGCGGGTGTGTAACATGCAAGCTGTAATTACATGCGTGCGATTCTAGTTGTGTTTGTCAACGACAGGATTCGCTATTAGATAACTTTCTCTGTAACTTACTACATAATAAATAAAAGTTTTAAAAAGTAATATGCGTCAGTATACTGTTCTTTTGCCGAAAGATTTTTCGCCTAATTTTATTTCCTAACCGACTTAAGGCAGATGGCTCACTTGGCATACCAAAATTTACCATATTGTTATTTGCCAACTTTCATTTGTCTGAATTTTCATATGGCAACTAGGTAAGGTTAGATTGGAACATGATAAATATGCGAAAGCTACGTCTGCAAAACGTTGGTTTGCCATGTGATGATTCTGCCAAATGAAACTAAGAGAATAATTGTTTGGGAAGTGACAATATGAATAACATTTTCGGACAGATATTAGTATTCGTAAACCCACTAAAATTACAGAAGTGTTGCTTCTATTGGCCATTACTCGTTACCGTAAAGCATGATTATTTTTGCCAACCCTACCGTAAAAAACTGTAAATGGAATAAAACTAATCTCAAGTAACAACCCCTACTTTCTCACGCCTTTTAGCCCTAAACCCTCCATAAAGCTGCAACTTTGCTCCCGTAAACCTTCCAGTGCGTATATCAGACCCTAGCCAGTATAACATCACCTCTAAATCCTTGACAAATATACGTGTCCAGGGGTCAGCAATGCTGTGAACTATCTGGCCGATGTGATGCCCCGGTCATCTGATAAGGTGGGGACTGAATTCACACTTTCTCTTTTATTGACTAAGATAGGAGATGTTTGGGAGACATACATTTAGGGGATGCATGTAGTCGGATAGTAATGTAGATATAAACATTTCGTTTTTATTTTAACTTGAAGATTGACATCAGACTTGTTACGCTACATAACACTTTGTGTTTAGACAATATAGGTACGTAATTTTGAAGAAACACTTTCTCATAAAAAATGTCGAGTACATACCCAATATGTATGAAAAGAGTCGATTGCAAAAAATAAACGTAGTAAGTAAAGGTCGTTAATAAAAACTAAATACAACGTCATAATTTTGTTTAGCAACATTAGACAGTGAAAAAAGGCGAGAAATTCAAAACCGAACCGCACCTTTTTTTAAACTTGCTGCCTTTCTTTACAGCCAAAGGTTATTATTACACAAAATAAACTATGTAGGTATGTAGTTTGTATGACTTTTAGTAACACTATTGACGCAATCGTGATTTTTGTTTTGAATAAGACCGTAATTGTATTTTTTTTTTTTGCAGTCAACCCGAAAAGCCTTTTTTTGTCGTGATTTCGGGGTCAGTTCCATTCTTAAAGTTGATAGTGTGACTTATATACGGTGTATGCGAAGTTATTTAGTGACTCGAAAAACACAGTGTATGCAATATTTAATGCCTAAAAAAATGCTTGACGCTGCTAATCGAAAAACTTTAGGACATCGCTGGTGGCATATTGCCCTTAGCACAAGAGTAAACTGAAAATATCTCGCAGACACGGTAACTGACCAATTATTTGGTCAAGGACAGGTGTATAGCTCGCTCTTAAATACTGTCACCTTACTCGTGGCAAGCCTGCTGTGGCCTATCCCAGGCCTATCCCACAAAACTTTACAATCGTACATTTCTAGAAAATTTTATAAATTTCCATTCAAAAAGTAGTCAATTTTGTAGACTTGTTCGCCTGTAAAGTTTTCTGGTTTAAGTATTTAATTGTATGTCATCAATTCATGATTTTGCTTGTTCACCTCTTATCAAAGTGAAGATCAATTTTTATTCCCAGCTATGAATAATATTTGTCTCATAACGATTCCAAATTATATCTCAGTATTTTTTTCTATGTAAGGGCCATTAAAGAAGTCTCACATATTTCACATCTACATTTCAAAAGGATTCGTCTTTCATTCCAAGAAAAACTTTCCAAATTACACACCACGCGAAAATGCCAACACAGTTAAAACTGACCATTCGAAACCCTTATTCCAATGCACGTAAAGTGCACAAAAGTTCAGCAAATTGTATTGACGTACATCTACGTATTTCAGAAGGAGTATTTCTTAAACCCATTCGTCCCTTGTCCGACGGTTGCCCCTGGAGATCCCTAAACGTTTCAAATATTTGCTGTTTATCGTGTAGGGGACAGTTGGGAGGATTCCACTAATATGACAGCAAGCTGGTTGGTTTTGGATACGTCGCTTGATACATTGTCTTAGGGATTTCTTAACATGGAAAATACGTTTAAAGTTTTTCATGTAGTGATTTTGGCGAGTTTTGGAATGTGGAAGGTGTCACAATTCTTATTCTTCTTATTTTTCTACAGGAAGCCGATGGTTGTTCTTTTTATTTCAATACATTGTCTGATAGATTTTCTTAACCTTATTATCTATGAAAATTAAGTACTTTTTGATGAGCTCATGCTTATAAATGGCTAAATACTCGTAACTTACTAACAAATTTTATATAAATGTGCTAGAAGGAACTTATAATAAATAAAGTTCTGGTACTGGTTGTATAGACACAAAAGAAATCGTAATGTCAGGGTGCCATTAAGAATAAAGTTCCATGATTTCATTTCGATTGCAATAAACTAGTCACTTAATAGTCATTTGCATGCTGTATGAAGACAGCTGGAAAAGGTGGAACTATATCTAACATAATATTAAGACATGTAACTAACCCTTTTTCTGCAAATAAATATGTCTTATCTTATCTTATCTTAATGTCTAATAGCTGAACTTCATGAGTTAGTTATGGTTATATATTTATCTACGGTATTTTCTTTTCAGTCCAAAGATGTTTTAAATAATCCAAAATTATTCTTAAAATTCAAGCAATACCGTACCAAAGTCTTAAGCTTACCCAAAACAAAATACGAAATCACAATGCTTAGTAAATTGACGTAGGGAAATAAACCTAACCCTTGTGATATCCGTACAGCGACTTGCGCCTACAGTTCAAGTCACAAACATATGGCGGTTTGGTGAAGATTTTCAGTCGCCATCAGATATATCGTCAGTGACGCTACTCACAAATTGAATATATCAGAGCAGACTTCTATTGTCACGGCGTTAGAGTACATCATCATCATTATCATCATCAGCCTATGATAGTCCACTGCTGGACGTAGGCCTCTCCTATTAACTATGCGTATAGACGCATTACGAGGTAAATGCCCATAATCGCCACGCTGGGCAAGCGGATTGGCGGTCGCAGTAATGTGTCCACTATGATGACGCTGCTGCCCATCATCAATCTTTAATCAAATATGGTCAGTGACACTTCAATCCCTTAGTCTACATGTTCAGATGTTTTTCAGCACCATGGTCGCTTTGAGATAATATGTAATGGCGACTGCGTATTGCTAAGACATGGAAAAGTCCGTGTGTTGATGTCTTCAGCCACATTGGCCTAGCTGATGCACAGACTATCCCCCTAATTCAAAAACGTGTCTTAACTTCGCAAATCACTAAGTATTGTTTGTCTCTTTCGATTTAATGGACATATTGATAAGACCGAAAGAGACAATACTTAGTGGCTTGCTATGTTAAGGGACGTTTATGAATAAGGGGGAACTAATGACAAACACGGCCTAAAAATTTACATCATCAGTGAATTTTGTATCCTAAATGACCATAGCTGGAATATAATTTGCATTAAAAATTACATCAAAATCAGCTTCGATCAAATACAGAACTATTTTAGCTTACACCAAACCCGAATCTTAATACCTGACCGACGTCCAGTCCTACGGGATCAGACGACGGCTTACGCAAATACCTTGACGGAGGGAGCTTTGCCAAGCCATCCCCAAAAGGTTTGATCCCTTTAGAATTGGACCACACATACGTCCTTTTAACCCGGTACTCCATGCAGGCCTATTTTGATTGGGGCTATTTTAAAAACTGACCGGAGTCAGGATTTTGATAGCCAATTGGCTAAAAGTAGCTTGTGAGACTGATAGTGACACTGACAAGGGATGATACTGATATATGTTGCTGGTCTCATTTAGTGATGCATAAGAGATTTGGATAAAGCTAAATTCACTCAATTCAAATAAGTTGAATCTTCCTGAAAAGTATAAATAATAATTTGAAGTGATGTACAAAAATAAATTAATTATACATACTTAATTTTATCTTTTTTTCCACTCGTTGAAATCAGAATTTCACTTCGCCGAAAGATCACTTGCCAATTGTAAAGCTTTTCAAACATAACTTTCACATATTATCATATTTCAACCTATGCAGTTGGCAAATGAAAATTTGGCCAAATGAAAGTTGGTAAATGTTAGTATGCCAAGTAAATCACGTGCGAGAAGTTAGTTTGCAAGCCATATTAGGCAAAATTAAATTCTGCCAAAAGGCAGGATACAATTTTAAAGATTAGAAATAACAACAGATATAAGTATTTCAACACTAATAAAACCGAATTCACTCACGATTAAATTCGGCCATCCTTCACCCAAGGAACCCCTTGAAATTCACACGTCTTATAAAAGTTTTCTAATTCGACATCCCGCATTCCTTAGGGGCGGTGACATATGGTCATGCACTGGACGGAATTTGCGGACAATGATTTATGGGGGTTGTACTTTTATGGAGTTAGCCTTTTGTTTTCAGGGAAGAAGTTTCTAGAAATAAAGTTTTGATTTTTTGATTTGAAACCGGATAAGTCCTTCAATTGCAATTATTTCTGAAGCAGTGACTTGCACTAGACTGATTTAGCGGAAAATGATTACAGGGTATGTTCTTTTATGGAATAAATCTTTTGCGTTAATCAAAATTGCCACGGAAATCCATGGAAGACCAGCGTCAAGAAATCATAGAGATGACACAAGCTGAGTGGAAGCCTTTTCAGGAATGATTTTTTGTTATTTTCTTAGTTAAGTAAAGTCCTGTTTTATACTAAGTTCCTGAATAAAAAGCATTCTATTCTATTTTATTCTAAATTCGAAAGAAACAAGGGATGGTCTTGTTTTCTAGCCTCCTTGGCATTCAATAGTCTTAATAATTCTGATTCCTAAAAAAATCCGAAAAGTGGATCAAAGAATTGGAAGTTTCTTCGGGTTACCTTTGTATTGATAACGAATACCTACAAGTATTCTGGTAGCAGTTATTAAATAAAAAGAAGCACCATATTAATGTTTTAGTAATAAATACAAAGTAAAATTATCACTTGTTTAATAATGCTGAAAAAAGGGGATTTTGAATAATTGGAAAATTTGAAAAGATATTACCCATTTAACGGTATAAATTTTTATGCGAAAAATTCAGAAGTTCCCTTTATTTTATTTTTGAAACATCATGGGTTCAATATCGATGTTGTTATATGACACGGTAGCTACTAGATACAAGAACTGTAGCTACCCCTTCGTTTGAAACCGCCGACCGCAGCCATTAGGCCGGCCGCAAACGTAATGGCCTGCAAACGAGAGACGGTTAGCGCCCTTAGGGTCCCACTTGCCAAGTACCGTTGTCTAGTATTAGTACCTTATAAATAAGGCTGTATAAGATAAGGCCAGTAGTTTCAAATTGAGTTCCAGTAAAATACCTATAGTTAGGTACACGGTTCCTGTCGGTGTTTTGCCAAAATCTTCTGTGATACAAAAATTTTAATGCAAACGAGAGACGGTGAACACCCTTAGGGTCCCACTTTCCAAGAACCGTTGTCTAGTATTAGTAGCTTATAAAGTTATAAAATAGGCTGTATACTCGTAAGATAAGACCAGGAGTTTCAAATTGAGTTCCAGTAAAATACCTATAGTTATTAGGTACACGGTTCATGCCGGTGTTTTGCCAAAATCGTGGAAAATCTTCTGTGATGCAAAAATCTTAATGCAAATGAGATGGTGAGCTCCCTTAGTGTCCCACTTGCCAAGTACCTTTGTCTACTATTAGTACCTTATAATTAAGGTATAAGCTAATAAATATAATATAGTTAGATCAGTTGTTGACTTTTAGTAAACAGTTTTAAGTTCATTTGGATTTTTTGTCAAAATCTTGAAAAAGACTTGTGATGCAAAATCTTACAAATAATATATTTACTTCAATACAAATATTTCGAAAACTGAGCAGGCTCTAGGTGTTAGAGATAGCAAAATACAGTGTGTTTCCATGACCCGGACTTTTACGAAAATGGGTAATAATACGCATTATTAGCTATCGTTTTCAAGTAATAACATTTGACAAATAATTGAATTGAACGGAAAATTAATTTTATTTCCTCAGAACGATCAATGTAACGCGTGTACTGCTTAGTTGTCAAACGTTGTGAGTGGCTGCGATCTGTCATTGTCAAGTGCAAATTAACTATTCATTTTCAAGTACATTGCTTCTCAAGTAACTTTTCTTAGAAAGTTAATTACTTTTAAAATTAGCATTTCGAATCGAATAATGTTCACGGTTTGGCAAGAAATCAGCATCGCATTCCTCGGTTTCGATTAAAGCCAGTACAGTATGATATATTATGTTTTACTTAAAAATAATATTTTCTTCGGTTACCGCGAGGATTACTCATGAAATAAAACTATGAAAACGGATAAACTCGCGTATATTAACTAATTTTAACTTCATTCCGACTTTTTACTTAAAAAACTTAATATGGTTAGGCGGCTAGTCAAATGTACTGGTACAACATACATAACTTCCAGTTCCGCCCGCGCGCCCCATCGCATCGGTCCAAACTGGAAGGATTACTGAAGGCACTATACTTCGTTTTTTTTAGCATTAGAAAGACCTTCGCAGAACGAGATATAAGGTTTTTTTACAGGCAAATTCTGCGGATCGAACAGTAAATACGAGTTATTAAATATCACGAATTTATTATCATGCTATATTAACCCTTAACCACCTACGTGCGGTCTCACAGACACTGGATTATACAAAATTGACAATAACTGAACGCAAGTACATTGCTCACGCCTCTGTGACCTTGTACCTTTGCCCGGCCCCTCCGCAGTGCCGGCCATGCTATCGAATCGTTCAGACGTGCACTCATTTGGATTTGGTGAGGAATAAACTAGCATCAGCGGTCCGTCAGACCGCATGTAGGTGGTTACGATACATTTTGTAAGTGTCTCAGGGACCGCACGTAGGTGGTTGTGTTATTTAAATGCCATAATAATTGTTACTATAGTTTGACACAGTTTTGCAAAAGGTTCAAATTTATGAGGAAACTTGCCCAAAAATTAGTGAGACCCTATTTAGAGCATCGTGCAAATAATTAGTGTCTTCCGCGGGACTAGAAAATTGCTTTGAATTTGAATGTTCGAACAAATTGTGTGTGGACGGCAGACAAGAACGGTTATTTTAAAAGCATGTAATTTTACAAAAATATCTTATTTGTAACCAAATTAAATATTTTAATAGCATTTTTGATTGATCAATTTTATTTTTTTATAATGAAAAGACTTATATTAATGTTCTTTAATTTTGTAATCTCATATCCTAAAGGATACTTGGTTTTGTAATCGAAAATACGACACGTTATTAAATATGTTAAGTTTGAAATACAAAATGTTGATTATTTTTGTATTCTTGTTGGTTAATAAATGCCTGAAATAATTTAAAGTGTATTTAATATATTTAAACCCCCTTCAGTCACGCCAGAGTAAATAAATCAGGTCCCATAAGAAGAAGCGGTCTCCATGACCGCACGTAGGTGGTTGTGTGATACAAACAGGACGTAGGTAGTCAAGGGTTAATACACATTACCCAGTGTTGTGAACAGATAAGAAACATAATGTTAGTTAATTTATATTCTAAGATGAAAAGATAATAAATTTAATAAATTGCGTTTGCAATTTTTCATGGAAAGGTTGTACATTAAAAAACCTAAAGAGGCAGAGTTTTCACACAATTTTAAAATGTCACTGTCTGTCATTCGACTTCATATTGTTGTCGGTTGAGTCGGTTGTGTTTTATATTGCTGTTAGCTTACTTAAAGATTGTTGTTATCGTTTTTGTTCAATTTCGTTAATAATTGTTGATCTATTTAGATATTTTGTTTGTTGGTGCACATTTAAAATGGATGAAAGCAAAATCCTGTGACTACGTATACCAGTGAAAAGCGGATGGTGGTGAATATTTACAAATTAAAAAATGTGCCATAGAAAGGAATATCCCACTAAATCGGAACGTGTGAAAAAGACTGCTGGCATATCGTTGGCTACGGTATATAACATTTTAAAAGAATGTAATTTTTTAAATGAAATTAGATAATGTAATAGATAACACTGTGGAAAAAAATATTATAAACGTTGGTGGTTCCGAGTCCTCGGACTCTTCCACTGACAGTGAATAAAACTATGTATGTCATCTGAGTTTTATTTTCTAATTTGTTACCAAATTCAAACTACATTAGAGCGTCCCAGACCGCCTATAATGGCGACAAATACTAAACGACGTTGCCGATGCGTAGGGTTGTCTTAGTATTGTTATCTGCTCAGTCTTTATGACACCGTGTCCGCTTTTATACCGATAGTTTTAATCCTTAAATGCATGACTTTTAAAAGTATTGGGAGTGCATAATGTAAGCCAGATTAAATATGCAAATATTGTTAAATTTTATACTGTAAACTTCATTAAATTCAGTAAATGTAAAATCGGTACGATATTAGTTACAAATAAAAAAAATACTTTGTTAAAAACCGCCAAACACTAAACGAAAACTTTCAATATATATCTTTTTTCTAAATTGCCGCCATCTTGCTTATAAAACACTTATAACTTTTTTAAATACAGTTTTGCCAACAAATTAATTATAAATGTGAAAACTATGCGTTCAGCTATCGGTAAAATAAATATCAAATGATATGTATACAGCGTGGGTATTTGATACGGGCGAATAATTAATCCAGCTATAATATCTGATCCTACGAGTCGTATAAGATAACCATTTCGTTAAATTTTGTTGTTGATTAGGTGTAATGATTTTTCTAAAGTGCAACCCAGCAGCAATGTATGCCGGCCAACTGACATGAGACTCGTATGACGTTTAGATACTTATGTCTACTTTAAGTAATGTGGCTACCAGTGGATGCAATACATTGCGGGCTCAATTATTTGGTATGAAAAAAAAATACCTTAATTTCTAAAATAAATTTATGTAAATAGGTTCCCTAGGCCCGATAGTAATCGCCACTAAAATATTCGCCCGTATCAAATACACACGCTGTATACATAAGTTTCGAGAAATTCAGTGGTATCGGCCGAAATCGAAGAAGGAAGGTTTACGACCACTGCTTCTTTGTTCACCCGTTTGACAGATAATTTTAATCTTAAATAAAACGAAGTATACCTATCTCCAAAACCTGCAAAACCTACGAAAAAATGCGGTTAAGCGTATAGTGGGAATATAATTAACGACTTTTGGCTTTCGGTAAAGGAGTACATACTTACTACTATATCGTTTTTGTTAGGTAAGTATTATTGTTTTGTTATTTAGTGTGATACAATTGTTGCTTTAATTCTAGTTATTTAAGTTTATTCTATTTAGATTTGTTTCAATATCACACTTTGTTTTATTAATTTTATAGAAAAAACATAGAAAGTCAATAAATACAAAAAATTGCTAAGCGTACCTAAAAATCACAATAGCCAAAACTTTTCGCCGTAACAACTAAGATCGCCGAGTCAACATCCCACATGGCGGTTATCTCGTGGGCAAAGTCAAGGTACTTACTTTTACTTTTAGTTTGACATCAGTTTTATTTATTATTGTTTTTAATATTTACCTTCTCATGAAATAAAAAATAAAACCCTGTAAAGTGTTCGAAACGTCTGGATGAAGTTAAATTTAATTCATATACGCGAGTGTATCCGTTTTTATAGTTTTATTTCATGAGTAATCATCGCGGTAGCCGAAGAAAATATTATTCACTGTACTATTATTTATTTCGTAATAACTTATAAAAAGTTTACACAATAAAGGCAGTTATACCCCTTTCTTTCGAAGCCATACTTATAAGCTTGTATATTTCCAAGTCTTGAAATCCCCGAACAAACACAAGATTGCAGGCAAACATCGGCCGAAGTAAAAGGTTTGCCCGCCTGATTGCGCCGGTAAAGCAAATATGGACAATACACAATATTTTGTAAGTGCCTAGTAAAGTTCAGGGAACGGTTTTATCCTAAAATGAGAAATTAAAAAAAATCTTTATAAGTATAGTCTGCCGAGACATAGGTGACAAATTATAAAATATGGTGGTATGAAGTGTGTGACGGTTTGCAAGCCACGCAATCGATGTGCCATCTAATATAACATTTACATACGCTACAACACACGCCACGCACACCCACTGCTCCCGCATTCAGTGTGGCTCAGCTCGCGTTACCATGTGTATACATATTAACAACTAACACAACTACAAGACCTATGGCGAATGTAGTCAGCGACCAGGCCTGATTTTCGCAGGCCTGGGGCCCATTTCTCGAAAGCTTGTAACTTGTAATACAATCGGAAGGCCTTATCTAATTAATAGTGTCAAAAAGAGACTTCCACTTGTATTACAAGTTACAAGCTTTTGAGAAATAGGCCCCTGACCTGCTGGTCCCCACGCGCCGGCGCCTGGCGAAGGCCCGCGCAGCGATCAGCGTTATCGGAGTTAACCTATACAACTGTGTCCCACAAGATATTAAAAAGGTGGCCAGTGACGCAGTATTTACGAACAGACTAAAGAAAATGCTCCTTGAACTCGCATGTTACAACATAGCTGATTTTTTACAAAGAGATCGTTGACTCTCATCCTCACTACTGTTACGAAATAAACATTATTAAAAATAAAAAAATAAAAGAAACGCGAAACATATTTTATGTATTCATATTGTGATGTATGTATTCATATAAGAATGTAATGATAATTAACTATGACCTGTAAAATTTATATTTTACCGAAAAAGAATCTGAATCTGAATCAGCCTTTATTTTATTAAAGGTAACAAGCTTACTACACATGTATGTATCAGAAGAAACAGACACCATACTCGAAAAAGTGTAACTCGCCACACTTAACGTTAATATCACTGCATCGTGGCCACAGACCACAACCACATAACTCAATTCGAAAACAACATACGCACATCCCAATCGAAGGACCCATATGTCTTTTTAACGGCAACACGAATGTATTTGTCTTCGGCCACAAGGGTACAGCCAACAAATGAGAACATTAGCCCCATTAGGGGGAAGTAATTGATTTGCTCGCTTTTTTGCTGGCCGTAAGTGCTGTGAAAACCGCAGGCTTTTTACGTTCCTTTTTTGTTGACCTTTCATTGAATAATGACGTTTTAATTGAAGACGTTGATGCAAGGAAGTGGTCAAATGGTTAGCCGTATCGTTTTACCATTTATGATGTTTATAGTAAATGTTACTTACAATAACATTGGTGTAATTATGATTTAATTCCTTTAAAATAGTATTTCTGATGAGTAGAAAGTAGAAATTTCATACTATGAAACGGCAATGTTTAAATTCGTTTTATTTTATTTATAATGATACCGACAAAAGAAAGGTTACTGGATTCCTTTTATTACGCTTTCACTCTATTTTTGTGTAAATAAGGTAAATTCAATTTTGAATTCATATTTTTAGTTTTATTACTACTTGTAACATTAATCACACATAAAAGGTAAAGTAAGCACCATGCAAAGGTTAAATTGAAGTATGTGTTAAGTAGGTTTAAATGTAATTTAACTTTGGAATAACCGTTATATAAAATAGTCAAATAGAAATTGGTACCATTATCTCTTTCTTTCTAAACTACTTATCCTTGAATTATAAAGATTTCCGCTGAGTATGAGGATTACTTTGAGGCCGTCAATGCTTATAACCACTCACATGCTGTGATTTTTGCGATAGACTCTACTTTTATGTAAAATAAGAGTGAAGCATGTCATTGAATAAATAAATTTCTTCGGTTATTTTCAAGCATCATAATACATCATTCGATTTCAGCCCATTGTTGGACGGTATGCTTCTCCTATTTGCAATCCCCATATCATCTCATATCATCTCCTATAATCAATCTTGTATCAATTAATAAATTAATATTCTCTAAATTAAAGAATGTGTTGCAGGCGGCGATGTATTTATATATATTAAATATTAAAGTTGTACATTATATACACTTTAATACACAAAAAACAATCATAACTATGGATCAAATATTTTTGAGACAATTACAAAGAGACCTTACCGGGACTTAATCCCGGGATCTCCATTTCATAGGCAAGGTCATTGACTGAACTGCTTAAACTACTGTCACTGCAAATTCGCGAATAGCGGAAACCTCTGTCCCCAGCGGGTTGGTCAGTCCGCCCACAAGATTGCTGGACGATTGATTCCCGGAAAACGGGAAAAACTGAAACGGGAAATCCGGATAATGGATTTAAGGATGTCCTGAGGGCTGTGATATTATTGATTGTTGACTGATTGCTAGCATTTTTCACATGGCTTTTGTAATAAACGGCTTTACTGTTACCCTACCAAACTTGGAAAAAACCAGCCAAGAACATGTCAGGCCATGCTAAGTGTTGGGTTTGTAATTATTCGAAAACGGCTGGGCCGATTATGTTTGAAGTAATTCTATTTTAAAGTTTTTCATAAACCTACTATTCTTGATTTTCTTCATAGTTTTTGGACCCAGCATCAAAAGTTAGAGGGGGACACCATTTTTATTATTCTAGAGGGGTATCTCTGAAAATATTGATATAAGAAAAAACCTTTTTTGGACCCTTATTCCGCTACCAAGAAACCCCAAAAAGGATTTTCCCACTTAAAAGTAAAATATAACATTATTATCGAAAATTTCCATACTGTTTATCATTCGCTTTGAGACTATAATGGCCTATTTCCCGGATACATAATATTCGTCACTTAAAATTATTTTTATCCTTTTCCCTAGCCTCGTGTCTACATTATATGTTGAAACAATTGCCAGAAATAGTACATTACATCAGAGGCCGGGAATATGAGGATTTCCGGCCAAGCGAGCGTGCGAGCGAGACTAGATAGGTAACGAGGCCGGGAATCCATTTTCACGCCGAGGCATGTATCGTACTTTTCTCAACATACAAATTACTACAAAAAAAAAAAATGACAATGGAGTCGAAATTAAAAAAAAATGTTACTTTGCAGGCCTAGCCCCTATTCTATTTCTATCCCAGTGAGTTACTGCGCCCTAAAAGCGATACTTCCGAGTCTATTTTAAGGAACTTAAAGACAATATTTCATTACATGTTTGATAAAAGGAGTTTTCACTAAACATCACTATTTAGTATTTACGAGAACACACTGTAATAAAGCAGTGGACCAGTAATTGTTTCACTTGAGGGATGAATCCGATAAGAGAATAGAGGACGCCCGGACTGATTAGCGGGGCCACTCAACCAGCGGATTGTAAAAGTCATGGTGGTGTTCATAACCGAACAATGTTCACAACATCAGTATTAAGCTAACATTGTCATTAAAATTATTAGTGTGACTTAAAACGAGATATGTATTCGTCGCATAAAATTATTACTATTCTTTAAGCCTAGGGGCTTGTAAAAGAGAAGGACAGCGAAAATGTATCTGCCGAAGTGCCGATATATCGATAATTCCAATTTACATGGTAAATATCCCGTTTGAAGTCATACTAATAACGTCAACAACGTCAATAACGTCATCAGCCTCTCTCAGTCCACTGCTAGACGTAGGCCTCTCCTATTAACTATGCGTATGGACGTATTACAAGGTAATGGATTATGGGCAAATGCCCATAATCGCCACGCTGGGCAAGCGCATTGGCGGTCGCAATAGTGTGTCCACTAAAGGTGCTTTTAAACCGAAAGAGCATTCGCTGTTCTAGCGCCCGTTCTACGAAATCAACCAATCACGTTTTGTGTACCGATCGAATTTCGTAGAGTGGGAGGTTAGAACAGCGAATGCTCTTTTAGTTTGAACGCACCTTAAGATGACGCTGCTGTATCATCAATCTTCTATCAAAAAATGGTCAGCGTCAAACCCGCGGGAAGAGTTGGGGTGGTGACAAATGTATTCCTACCACCGTAACCACACGGCCTGTGCGGTACCTGTGCTTGTCATGGATACATTTTATTTCGATCTCGATAGTGGAGACCTAGGCTCTCCGAAACATCACTGTGTCTAAATACATGTGGTTTAACCGTTTAATTAATTATACACGGTGCTCGCGAGCATCGCGAAAGATTTTAACTATGGATTCTAGACATCAAAATAAACAACAAATGTTATGAGAACTAATGCCACACAAAATAAAATATTTTATTTTTTTTCGACTTTTTGAATACTTTTTAACATTTCCAATACTTTTTGTCATAACAACAATTTGTTAAAATTATTTTTTTAAATGTCTTTTTTAGGGACAGGTTTTTTCGTCAAGTCTATTGTAATTTTTTGATCGTTAGGCAAAAGGTGTGGTAATATTAGAACACATTGTGGTAGCATTGTAATCAAAAAGAAGTTTTATCACGAGTTACGTCGAAAAACTTATTTAGAAAAAAGGTTAATTATCTCTGGAACCAAGCCGAATTCAGGAAATTTTATGTAACATTAAATACTCTAAATATGCTCAGGAATTCAGCATTAAAATCTTTTGGAATCCTCACGAGCACCGTGTATTTCTTTCTTTCTTTCTTTACTTAGCGCTCACATATGTTTGTGTCGCGTTTTTCATGGCCTGACTATAAACTGGGCGGCGGACAGCTCGGGCGGTTAGACAGACGCACTTTGTATAGTTTATACACTCGACAATCTCGACATAACGTGGAATAGTTATTGTTTGTACATGTTTATCTAGAGCTTTATAACTACATTGTATGGCTTATATGTTTACCCCATTATTCATCTAAGTATTGTTTATCCCTTCCAGTTTTATCAATGTGTCTATAAGAGCAAAAGGGACAAACAATACTTAGCGGCTTGTTAAGTTAGGAGATGTTAATGAATAAGGCGCCTATCTGAATTACACTCGCGGTCAAATAAGAGGTCAGGTATTTTTCACAGAAAATACTGCAAGACGCTGATTTCAAACAAATTTTTATAGTACATACAAGTGAGGAAAAAAATGGAAATGAGTTACGAGTTTCCTTTTCGCACGTTTATCATAAGAGCTTTCAAGTATCGGTTTCGTTAGGTTTTGATTGATACGTACAGCATCATAATACAGGGTGACTTCAAATTGGTGATACACAATAATAAAACATGAATCTGTTAATGGTTTTGAACAACTTTTACTATAAGACCAAATATGAAAACTCAAGAAAAAAACCGACACTTCCATAGAAATGTGCTATGATAAGTTGACCAAAATGTATGGAAGCGTCAATTTTTTTCTTGAGTTTTCATATTTGGTCCCATAGTAAAAGTTGTTCAAAACCATTAATAGATTCATGTTTTATTATTTTATATCACTAATTTGAAGTCACCCTGTATATCGCGCTCGCACTTATTTATGTATCGAGTAAAACCTACCGTTACCGATATTTGCAAAGTCAATGGTACAAACATATTTAAAAATTCTTCTTCTTAATATTTTCTTCGGTTACCGCGAGGATTACTCATGAAATAAAACTATGAAAACGGATAAACTCGCGTATATTAACTAATTTTAACTTCATTCCGACGTTTCGAACACTTTACAGGGTTCGTGGTCTGCGGATGACTGACAATGGAGGAAATTTGATAGATCTACCTCCATCAAAATAAGAAAGATAAGTACAAAACTACCCACCAAAGAAAAATTACTAAACCACAGACAATAAATTTTAAGGGTGGATGTACATACAAAATTTGCAAATTAAGCTAGTTATTCATTACAAATATTTTCAGAATGAAGACAAGAGACAAAATAAATAATCTACGCCGGTTCTATCCCTACGCCACTGCCTGAGAAGTATTTCCTTCCTTTGTATGATTGTATTGTTAGGAAGGTATCCCAAAATTGGGACCGGCAAGAAACTCAGCGGGACAACTCTTTTCAAAAAACATTTGTAGTACATCTTAAGATCATCATGCATTAAACCAAAACATACAATTGTGATTAATAAGGAAATTTAAAATAATTTTGAAAAAATGTTGCCAGTACTAAAAAGGGGGGAATGGTCACCACCGCCAAATACATCAGCCTCACGGTTTATGTCTAGACTGTTCCTTTATCAGATGAACAACTGGATCCCAAGCTGGTGGTAGAGACAAGCTTCTTTCCATTCTATTAAAGTTTGGATATTTCATTATCTCAATAGCCTCACGCAACATTCTAGGCATGTTTCTCTTCTCCTTAACGAGAACCAAAGGCTTGTCAAACTTAATAGAATGATTCGGTCCATCACTGACATGCTCCCAAACCGCAGACTGTTGTCGACGGTGCTTGACATCGGCTATGTGTTCCTTCACCCTAGTAGTGATATTCCTCTTTGTCTGCCCAACATATGAAAGCCCACATTCACAGTCCAGCTTGTACACTCCTGCATTCAGTAAGGGCGTGCTATACTTAACAGGCCTCAGAAACTGCGACATCTTCTTCATTGGCTTAAAATAGGTTTTAATAGAAGCACGTTTCAAGATGCGGCTGATCCTGTCTGTAACCCCTCCAACAAAAGGCAGAACGGCTGGCCTGCGCTCAACAGTGGGAATCTTCATACGAGTCTTCTGATCGGCTCGAGGGATCTTCAGGTTGTTTGCCCGAAGTGCCTGCCTAGCATGCCGAAGCTCCGCAGCTAGATGCCGATCATCGCATATCTTTTGGGCTCTCTGAAACAAAGATTTGCCTACAGTAGCTAGTTGGCTGGGATGGTGGTGGGAATTGCCATTTAAATACCTATCAGTGTGAGTAGGTTTCATCGCTCTGTCATTAATCTGTCATTAATCTGTCATGCAAAGAATTGTCAGAATCCCAAACAAAGGTTTTATCAAAAAGCTTGAATTTTGTTGTGGCTCCGCGGAGAATACCATTTGAGGAGATCATTGTCAGTGTTGAAGACTGTTTGGTGAAGAATCAAGTGGATGCAGAGAACATCCAGGCTATACGGCAAGATGTGTCATCGTTGTTGAGAAGGTCGAAGCCACCAAAAACAAATCTGCCAAGAGATGAATTTATCGCGTTAAAAACGCTACGCGAGGATCCAGACCTGATTATTCTTCGCGCTGACAAGGGTAACGCAACGGTTGTACTTAATACTACGGATTACAACCAGAAAATTGGTGATTTATTAGCGGACAATACAACATATAAACATGTTAAGAAAGATCCGACTACGAGGATATTAAAGAGTACCAAAGAGCTTATTGGTGAATACTCGGACGACCTTAATCTGGATGTTCCAAGTTTAGTTCCTGATTCCCCAATGCCACCAAAGTTGTATGGGTTGCCTAAAATTCATAAACCAGGTGCCCCGTTGCGTCCTATAGTGAGTCAAATTGATGCTCCCACCTATAAATTGGCTCAGCACCTAGCGGGTGTTCTCTCACCTCTGCGTGGTAATAGTAGCACACATACAAAGGATTCATACCAGTTCATCCGTGATATTAAAGACCTAACTTTGACGGATGAGGAAATCATGGTCAGTTTTGATGTCCAGTCACTATTCACCAGTTTACCTGTGCAAGACTGCATTGAAATTGTCAAGAGAAGGTTAAGGGAGCAGAACATGTCAGAGGAATACGCTAAGTTGTTGGAACATTGCCTTACATCTGGCTACTTACTATGGAACGGTGAATTCTACCTTCAAGTGGATGGCGTGGCGATGGGGTCTCCAGTTTCTCCTGTTGTCGCAGACATCTTTATGGAGGACTTCGAGGAGAGAGCACTCTCATTGGCTCCCATGCAGCCGAAGATATTTAAAAGATATGTAGATGACACCTTTACTATCCTTCCAAAAAGTAGTGTTTCAACTTTCTTAGATCATTTAAATTCCATTCATGATAAAATTAAATTTACTATGGAGTTAGAAAATGACTGTTCTCTGTCTTTCTTAGATGTTTTGGTTATAAGAAATCCGGATAAAACTTTGGGTCACACTGTATATAGGAAACCTACTCACACTGATAGGTATTTAAATGGCAATTCCCACCACCATCCCAGCCAACTAGCTACTGTAGGCAAATCTTTGTTTCAGAGAGCCCAAAAGATATGCGATGATCGGCATCTAGCTGCGGAGCTTCGGCATGCTAGGCAGGCACTTCGGGCAAACAACCTGAAGATCCCTCGAGCCGATCAGAAGACTCGTATGAAGATTCCCACTGTTGAGCGCAGGCCAGCCGTTCTGCCTTTTGTTGGAGGGGTTACAGACAGGATCAGCCGCATCTTGAAACGTGCTTCTATTAAAACCTATTTTAAGCCAATGAAGAAGATGTCGCAGTTTCTGAGGCCTGTTAAGTATAGCACGCCCTTACTGAATGCAGGAGTGTACAAGCTGGACTGTGAATGTGGGCTTTCATATGTTGGGCAGACAAAGAGGAATATCACTACTAGGGTGAAGGAACACATAGCCGATGTCAAGCACCGTCGACAACAGTCTGCGGTTTGGGAGCATGTCAGTGATGGACCGAATCATTCTATTAAGTTTGACAAGCCTTTGGTTCTCGTTAAGGAGAAGAGAAACATGCCTAGAATGTTGCGTGAGGCTATTGAGATAATGAAATATCCAAACTTTAATAGAATGGAAAGAAGCTTGTCTCTACCACCAGCTTGGGATCCAGTTGTTCATCTGATAAAGGAACAGTCTAGACATAAACCGTGAGGCTGATGTATTTGGCGGTGGTGACCATTCCCCCCCTTTTTAGTACTGGCAACATTTTTTCAAAATTATTTTAAATTTCCTTATTAATCACAATTGTATGTTTTGGTTTAATGCATGATGATCTTAAGATGTACTACAAATGTTTTTTGAAAAGAGTTGTCCCGCTGAGTTTCTTGCCGGTCCCAATTTTGGGATACCTTCCTAACAATACAATCATACAAAGGAAGGAAATACTTCTCAGGCAGTGGCGTAGGGATAGAACCGGCGTAGATTATTTATTTTGTCTCTTGTCTTCATTCTGAAAATATTTGTAATGAATAACTAGCTTAATTTGCAAATTTTGTATGTACATCCACCCTTAAAATTTATTGTCTGTGGTTTAGTAATTTTTCTTTGGTGGGTAGTTTTGTACTTATCTTTCTTATTTTGATGGAGGTAGATCTATCAAATTTCCTCCATTGTCAGTCATCCGCAGACCACGAACCCTGTAAAGTGTTCGAAACGTCGGAATGAAGTTAAAATTAGTTAATATACGCGAGTTTATCCGTTTTCATAGTTTTATTTCAATTCTTCTTCTTCTTCTGGTTCCTCTTCTAACGAAGATTGTACAACAGCATGGCTATTTTAACTTTGTTGACTGCATTACGGAATAAACCACGAGTGCTAGAACTGAACCAGTCACGAAGATTTCTTAACCAAGAGTGCCTTTTTGGACCGGCGCTCCTACCCCCACGAATCTTCCCTTGAAGTATTAGCCGGAGGATCTCGTACTTGGGGCCCCGCATGATATACCCGAAATACTGAAGTTCGTTTTTCTTGATGTGATTCAAATGATGATGTGAATGATTGATGTGTGGTTTTGCCGTGTGGTGACGGCAGTAAGAATACATTTGTCACCACCCCAACTTCTCCTGCGGGTGTCGTAAGAGTCGACTAAGGGATTGAAGTGTCACTGACCATACTACAAGATTGATGATGGGCAGCAGCGTCATCATAGTGGACACATTACCGCGATCGCCAATCCGCTTGCCCAGCGTGGCGATTATGGGCATTTACCTCCTAATGCGTCTATACGCAAAATTGATTGGAGAGGCCTACGTCCAGCAGTGGACTAATATAGGCTGA
>JALPQI010011234.1:0-41340 GCA_025490895.1 Thaumatotibia leucotreta | reverse complement strand
AGTACGACTTGTGCAAGCGGTTGCGCGTGCCGCTGCTGACGTACCCGGAGTCCATGTCAGCGGCGCTGACACGCGGGCCGCGCGCGCTGCGCTCGCTGGCGCGCCCGTCCGCGCTAGCCGTCGACATCTTCCTCGTCGTCTACCAGCTTGGCATCTGCTGTGTCTACATTGTCTTCATTGCGGAAAATATTAAAGCGGTACTTTAAAGCGTTTGAATCTTTTTTTTTACCTTTTGGACGCCAAGGACTGATATATTAGCGCCACAGGTAAAGCCAAAGACCGATGAATAAGTCGCGGACCACAAAGCAATATACACCTACACGCACGTGCGTAACGTTCAAATTTAGTGGCGTCGAAAAGATTAAAGTACGGTTTTAATGTCTTTTTAATGCTGACCGACACAGTGATGGGTACTAGCCATTTTATCTAATTGGACCTTTGGAGAAATTGTTTTTGATTCTTAAATATCACACTGCAAATTAGTAAACAAGCTTAAAAAGGTAACTTGTTGTGCATAGGTAATATTAAAATAATACCTACTTTTATACCTTTGCAATTTGCACAAACGCGATTTAATAATCGTTGTACTTCGAACAATTCTCATAATATTTAAGAACCAAAATGAGTCTGAGACTGCGACCATCTGAGATGTATTTTCTGTTCGTGCCTATTACGGGGGAATGAATATGCTCCATAAGCGACCGTTTAAAGCGAGGTCATCGCATTGCAGGCACTTAAGTGGGCGCCTTCTCGCCGCCACGTAGGTCAGTCCGTGCCCTTTGCATCATTAATGCGTCAATATTCATCAGCAGTATTACTCCACCGGCATATATGTAACTAATGTAGTTTTTATTGATTTCAGATGGTTGACGACTATTACCAGATGGATGTGAAAATCCACATGGTGATTATCTTGGGACCGCTCATCGCATTTAACTGTATCCCTAACCTGAAGATACTGGCGCCATTCTCTACTGTGGCAAACCTGATCACGTTTGTCGGTCTCGGCATCGTGGTGTACTTCTTGCTGGCGACTGAGAAGAAATCGCAGACGCCGCTGGACCTTTGGGGCTCCTTCGACACATTCCCTCTGTTTTTCGGGACTATTCTGTTCGCGCTCACTGCTGTGGGGGTTGTGAGTATTTGTATGGATCAGCTATGCTATGCGATTGACCATTTATTATGTTGTATAATTGCTCAGCCCATCCCACGTTCGCCCTTCGTGATCGCGGTATTTTTTCTGTGGTATGTGACATCTAATATCTTTTTTAAAATGTATGTACGGTCGAGGAAATTGAATGTTTAGCAGTTTATGGCTCACTTTACATTGGACGTCTTAGCACATACATAAATAAAATAAATAAATATTTTGGGTCATCTTACACAAATCAACCTAGTCCCACGGTAAGCTCAATTCTTGTGATGTGGGTACCAGGCGACGATATATATAATAGATAGATACGTATAGATACTTATATACATGACAATCAAATTAACATGAACCGCAAAGTGCTAAACATTCAATTTCCTCGACTGTACACTCGGGTTCAAAATTGCATGGATAGTTATTGAATGAATTAATTCATAAATCGCCCATGCAATTCTGAACGCCACCATAGTAATGTTACTAAGTACTAAAAACAAAACTCAAATAATAGTTAATAAATAAATTTGAGTCGTCCCATAAAAATATGCTCAGCCCTGATCTTAGATTAAAGCAAACGCGTAATGAGTCCTATCATGCTGTACACACACACAATTTTACATAAAACTAGAAATACTACCACATAATATAATTATTAACTTGCTATTATGTTGTACGTTTTTACATGACATAAAATAGTACATAAAGTGCGAAAAACATGAAATTCGAAACGAGTGGCGATGTTTTAAAACACGACCGATAGGGAATGTCTTAAATCGACACGTGTTACGAATTTCGTTTTTGCACGCGTCTCGTACGACGTTTTTTAGTGCAGATAGCCTTCCAAAGTTTTGGACGTGACGTAAAATGACACACTTCTCGCACTAGAGCCTAAAAAAGGCACCATCTGTACTAAAAAACTTTCTTACTTACCTTCTCTTAAGATTGTACTGTATATCCACTTGAACGTCCGATGATAGCATAGTATCCAAACAAAAAAGGCAGTAGACTGTTCGTGGATACTATACTATCCCATGAAGTCGAAGGAGACACAGTTGATTATAGCGGCATCTAGCGAAATATAGAGGCATTATTTCCTAATTCCCTTGTTGCAACAACGTAGCCTAATAAACTAGTTTGCGCTAAAAAATATATATGGCAGTGTACGCTCGTTACTCAGTCGATAAAAAATTATAATTTGTCAGTGTTGGGTCAAACTGCCTGAGTGTTTGCTAAGGACTCCTAGTTATGTCGTAAGTATTTCACGTTAATTTACATATTTTTGGGGTTATTATACATAAAAATGATCAGGAACGTGTGCTCTATACGATAATGTGTATCATCTTAAGTTTTTGACAGTGTGATACCTGTCAAGTGAGTTTAAAATATGAAGGTTATCTTTCTTATTTTTTTACCGATGTCTTAAGTTTAACCTTGATTATAGTCAAGAATCATTAGGTATTTTACAATGACTATCATTGTATTTTAATAATTGTATTTTCATTTATACTCCTGATTTTTTTTATTATTATACCTTAAGTAGTTTAGAAAATATAAACGTTTTTGTAAAATCTTGTGACTGCGCAGCGCGGGGCGTACGTCGCTAAAAAAACCCGGACAGTTGACCGGAATATGGTCGCGCGGGGTGGACGTTCAAGTGGATATTGTCCAATTAAAAAAAAACACTAAGTAACTAAATATTTGTTCTACAATCCCCGGATAAATATCAGTCAGATAAAATTGACACTTTCCTTTTCCCCAGGCACATAAAAGAAAAGGACACCTAACATTGATCTGACGGATAGGTATATTTTATTCGGGATGGTGAAACAGGCCCTAACTAATAAATTCGTCTCTTATCTAATTTAATCTACACTGTGATTTTTGCTTTGCTTCCATAAAAGATTATTTTGTCTGCATCAGCGTACCTATTTAGAAAGTATGTACAATCATAATTAAACAAACCTCTAATTTGCTTAGATTATTGAATCTAAGCAAAGTAGGAAATAATGGATATCCTTCGTAATTGACTCTGATTGACATAGATGAAAACTACACGTGAGTCAAGCTTTTCATTAAGTATAAATTATCTGCAAGCCAAAATACTAAGCATTTTAATACTTTTCAGTAGGTACCTACGTGTGATATAAGTTGTCCAATTATCCATTACTGAGTTTTGCTTTATATTCATAAAAAATATTTATGTTTTGTAATAACAATATGTGTTGTAATATAACACATTATACATTAGGTTTTAACGAGTAACTATGGCGCGCTATTGCAGCGAACGATTAATTTAAGTAGTGTAAATAGCTAATGTACCTATACCAGACACTGAAACGTATGTTTTCGGCAGGTTATCGCCCTTGAGAACAACATGAAGACACCGAAGTCTTTCGGGAAGCCGCTCGGCGTACTCAACGTGGGCATGACGTTCATTGTGTTGCTGTACGTAGCTGTCGGCGCCATCGGCTACGTCTTCTGTGTCGAAAAGTGCAGCGACTCGGTCACACTTGATCTCCCTCAGAACTCATGGTCAGTACTCCAACACTTGCGTGCTTACTATCTATTTCTTTGCTGTATATAGGCAAATGTAGGACTCGCTCGCTAGAAGTGCTCAAAATTTAAACGAATCAATGCGTTACGCTAATGCCTACCTTTCACGCCACTCAAAACTAAAAGCGAGAATTTACTCGTGGCTTATAATAAATTAATCATGTTATAAATATCGCATTTACTTAATTCACTTTCTTACAAGTCTTACACCACTTTAAAGAACAACGAAGAAAACTATCCACGTTCAGTAGGTATAATTATTACGAGTTGAATTTCAGCGTGCTGCAGGTATTTACTAGATTATGTAGTAGGTAGCATTTGTTTGGATTAAGTTCAGATATTTATACGATAAGCTTCCAATTAGGTAGATACTTAAAAGATGCACTCGCGTGGTTTTGGCAGCAAGAACATATGTGTGGGCAGTCGACTGATACATGCGTTTTGTACTCAAATATGAATACCTACGTATGTTTATGTGAATACCTTTTGAATCTATTTCATGTCATTCACTCATTATTAGGATATCCACCTGACTAGTACGATGACTACATGTCTATTTTAGTGATATAAATATGACTAAATTATACTGATTAGTTAAGACCTTAAGTACCTTAATAACTTCTAAATGACTGTCACTCTTTTCTGCAGTCACCATTGGTACATTAGCTAACACAATGGAAAATCGGTAAGTTAATTATTGTCGATGTTGTTGTAGTTATATGTTATATCTTGTTGTCTTTGCCCGCGAGAGCTTCAACAAAACAAATAAACAATGAGAAAGTAATGAAACTTTGACACAACAGAAACTATACCTACATGTATTTATTTATCTGAGTATTTTTCTTTTGAGATGGAAGCGTAAATAAAATCTACACATTCGGGAGCCATACTAATATAACTTAAAGTAAAGGTATATCCCTATTTTTCCATATCTACATATAATTATGAATGTACTGAACCTTATTTATTTTGCTAATTATATTTGTTTCAATTTCATTGTCTAAATAATAAACATAAACATTATAATTATGTATATGTATACTTTTACGGTACGATTGATTAATAATAAGTAATATTTACTTTCCATATCTAAGTACTTGTATTACTTAGTACATGTTCATGCCTTTGAAATATATTGCTGAAACCAAACTGCGATTGTGCTTAAAAAGACTATGTAATCAGTAATAATTTACCTTCAGACCTGCCTGTAAGCCATTTCGACTAAATTAATACATATTCGCCTACTTCTTACCTACGCAATTTAATTTGATTTCGATCAACCTTTTCACGACACAATTTGCACTAACAGTACTATATTTTCAGGTTGGCAATGAGCGTGAAAGCCATGTTCGCAGTGGCTATTTTCATTAGCTACGGCCTGCAGTGCTACGTCCCGGTCGACGTCGTGTGGAACGGCTACGTGCGCCCGCGCGTGCTGCAGTCGCACCCGTCGCAGTTCAAGTTGGTCGCGTCTGAATACGCCCTTAGGATCGCACTGTGCCTTCTCACGTGTAAGTTCACCATTTTTAGATAATGTAGAGCCAAACGGGACTGGTCTAACTGACCAGTCAATACCTACAATTCTTATCACATTATAAGCGGAAATATCTTTCCTAATAATGGAGATATAAAAAATACTTCCGCTTGTAATAGGTAATCTATGTAATCTATTAATTAAACTATAGGCTCAGGTAAGTGTTGTTTGTGGTTGGTGAGTCCGGTGACTATCATGATTTTTAGCATAATATTCTACATACATAACTTTTGTATTGTGCAGTCGTGTTCGCGGTGTCGATTCCCCGACTCGGTCTGTTCATCTCGCTGTTCGGCGCACTGTGCCTGTCGGCGCTGGGCATCTGCTTCCCCGCGCTGATGGAGATGTGCGTGGCTTGGGCGGACGGCGGCGGCTGTCTGCGCACCTTCAAGGATTGCCTGCTCTTCGTCTTCGGCATCATCGGCCTGGTCGTCGGCACCTACACGGCGCTGCTGGCTATCGTCAACTCATTCTAGGCCCCAATAGGCGTGAGCCAATTAGAAAAAGCGCTTGCATTGCCAACGGGGTTAGCGTAGGTATCTCATGTCATGTTTGACAGCAAGTCGCGGCCTTCTCGCGACTACCCCTCTTGTTTTAATCAATACAATAGAAAAGAGAAGGTGAGGCGCGTGAAGCCCGCTTGTTTTAGACTGTATTTTAGAGCACGAGACGGATAGCCGCGAGAAGACCGCGTGTAGCTGTCAAACACATAATGTGCTGAGGCTGCTGAACACCCTTGTGAGTGATACCGCTGACAGCTAGCTTTTATTGTACATACCGTTAGATTAAGGTACTAGTAGAATCGGCATATTATGTAAGTGCAACGTTATTTTAATCGATTTAATAATATACTTATTATTGCTCCAAAGATGCAGATCACAACGTTAGAAATCATTCGTGCAAACATCACTGATTATGTATATTCGTTTTTTAATATACTGTACCTAAAGCAAGAAAAATTGATTATATTAGATTTTTTTTTAATATCTACCCATGTTTAATGTTCGTGGTTGTAATTTTTATTTATAAGGTGTCGTTATTGTGTTAAGTAGTTGCAAGTTACAAGAACTACCTACTTGTTCCTATTAGCATGCATCTATTTTGAGTATTTTGTGGCGTGGACTTTTGTGTGGCTGTATGTTCGTGTACAAAGTATAGCATCGAATAATTATTAGGATATTGAAATACGAGGTATTTAATGCCTTTTTTAAAACAATGTATTTATTATAATTTTCAAAGAAATTGGCTCCAGATTTTTATTATCATCATTTATAATGTTTTCCACTGGACCATAATGAGAGTTAAAATCCCTATAAATAGAGTTGATGAAGTGATAGAGAGGGTAATTATGTTTTGATCTCGAATGGCATTCAACAAAAAATCAGTGTAGTCCAAGTAATAAATACCATGAATTAGCAATAGCCCTCCAAATCTAAAAAAAAATCTGTAATTCCTGAAATAAAAACCGACCAATATAATGAAGCTTCTATTCACTATTCACGTATTAATAGGTATAGTGGAAAACCGAAACACGATGACAAAATTATGAATTCTTGTACAATAGACAAGTAATAAGTAGCATAGGTCTGAAAACTTGCCCAGTAAACTAATTTATAGAGTAGAATACGATACGAACCTATATTATTAATTATTTTTAAGTAAATAGCCGAGACAGAATTCAGAAGCACCAAATAAATTTTAATACATAATATTGAAACTTAAAATTAATTTGATTATTTAACAGTAACTATTACGATGATTACCTAGTGTTTTCAATCCTACAAAATAAAAATTGAAGTCAATTTGAAAAAAAAAAAACAACATCTCTGCTTTATGACGTTTTATGAGTTATAAATACATTTAATTAAACGATTACACTCACGTGTATTTTCACTTAGTACTATCACTACACGCGACATGTTTCGGAGAGCCTAGGTTTCCATTATCAAACAATGAGCCCGTGTTAACGCGTCTTGCGCACGTTACGTACCTACCTACACATAACATGTCGCGCGTAGTGACTAAGGGTGAAGACACATTTATCAGCATGCGTACGCATTTTGTCTATAGAAAATGACAATTTAGTATGGGGCCGCGTCCAGCATTCCGCACGCGTACCTGCGCATGCTTACACGTTTCATACTAAACGGACAATTTCGTAAGACAAAATGCGTACGCATGCTGATAAGTGTGTCTTCACCCTATATACACGTTAGTTTAACCGTTTGACTATATTTCTAGTTATTATCACTGACGATAGTTCAAAATAAATTGTTTTGTGTTTCTTGTTAAAAGTTTTTATTTTACTAAAATAAATAAGCATAACCCTTATACATTTTTACAGGAAATTGGATGAGTATATGTAGGTACATTACCTACAGGATTAAAATGATTAATATAATAAATTTAAAAATTATCTGAAGAGGATGGTTTTGCACATTATGGTATTGTGTACCTATATTTTGGTTAACTTTTCTCATAATACGTACTGTACTTACTGTAGGTAGCTAGTATATTATAATAGTTGCCTACCTTCATATTTTAAGAGAATATATCTACCACTCAAGAACATAATTAGTGAGATGTGCCTACTAACGTAAGGTGTCGTCCAAATAATTGATTGTGCTTGCACATTTTTTTATATAAATTTATATTACATAAATACCGCTACAGTAGCACAACTACAATATGTTAATAATATTTATATAAATGATATATTGCTTACAGAACTTCAAAACAAAATAAATGCTAATTATATCGAACGTTCAGTGGGATTATGAAATGTAAAGCCAATCATTAAATTTCGGTCTGAAAATGGAAACAATTATAGTGTTCAGATTACATCACAATACATAATTGTTTGTTATATTCGGCCTACAAATTGTGCAAATGTCCTAAGTAGTATTTTGGGATTGAGTAGGTATTGTATCTATTTAAAGATATACTCGCTCGAATATTTTAACAATTTAGCGTTTAAAACCTTACAGGTAAATTATCACTTACCTAGTAGAAAATGATAAGCCATAAAAACTATTCGGGAAGAAGAAGCGATATATTTATTTAGATGGCAGGAATCAAATAAAGCCTAAATAATTATGTTGTCTTTGTAAACACGCTTTAAAATGCAATATGTCTGTACGTTTAACCATTGTAAAGTTATGTTTATTAATTAATAAATCTGCTTAAACAGGCGATAAAATTATAAGTTAGGTAGTATTAATACAAATAAGTAGACAAACCAAAATTTAGAATGTTTTTTTTAATAAATATTGTTGTAATACTCAACTCAGTAGGTTTTTGATTAGATGCATATTATCACTTCCCAATCGAACGTTAATGTGAGCTTGTGACTTTTTGTAAAAATAAAATATTATTTTCTAATGACGTTGTTTTACACTCACCGTTAGCTAAATAATATTACTACTAGTACAGAATTTGCCTTTGTCTTATATGAAACTAATTTACCTACATGCCAAGTTATGACACGATCAGTTGCTTACGAGTTTCTCCAAGCGTGGCTGCTTAATGAATTTCCTAGCTAAAGATGCTAGTTAAAGGGAGCAGACATGTTTATTATTTAGTATAATACTGCCGTGCTAACTAAAAAGGACGCATCTCCCACAGAACTACTATAAGAGATGCGTCTTTTTTAATTAGCACGGCAGTATAAGACACATAAGCATGCGTACGCATTTCAATAGACTTACTGCGTAAGTATGGATGCTGATGATGTGTATCTTCATACAAAACATTACTCTCGCTAAGCTATGCTATTAAAATAAAATAAAAGTCTAATTTGTATGCCCCTGACTGTACATATTATATTATGTCTTTGTTTTCTTAAAAAGGAACGCAATAAAATATGATAACTAGATACCTAGTTAATTCAACCTATTTCTTAAAGAGAAACGTAATGTTTCTTGGTGTTGATATAGATACCTACCAGGTATAACTTTCAAGCTTTAGTACTTGTCAAAATATTCTAGATGTCCAGTCCATAGCTAAGAGCAAAAACGCGGCCAAAATGCTGGTGTTGAATAAGGACAATGAAAACTCACGGTTTGTGCAAGGTACTTATATCACGATTTATTACATAAAACACCGATTTAGGAAATATACCGTCAGCAGATCAAATCACTAGATTCGAGGCATTGAGCTCGGTACATCACTCATATGTTCAGCGATTAACATAATCAATAAATTAACGCAGCTGCGTAGTGGGCGGCCACGCGCGTCTCCCCGGCGGGCGCCGCCCAGCACAGGCGCGGACGCCGAATTAAAATAAAAACGAACATAAATACAACAATTAACGTTTATTTCAATCCATAGAACCATATAAATTACGGTCAAACAAAATACTACTCGTACAAGTAAATCGATATGGTTTTATGTTGTTGCAAAGGTAACAGACATCTACTTTTAAAAATAAAGTAGCCTCGATAGAGGATGTTTTACAGCAGGTTTATCAAATAAATAGAGTAAACGGGAAGAGGTGCGAGTAGGGCCGGATACAGTACAGCGAGCGGACCTGGGAGGTGGCGGTGCCGAGGATCCCGGGGAGGGGGGTGTGGCGGGGTAGCGGGGAGGGGGGAGGGGGGAGAGGGGGGAGCGGCGGTGCCGGGCGAGGACAGCGGCGCCGGGGCAGCTCGCGGCCGCCCCGCGCGATTCACTTCACGTACACTACGGTTCTCTTAGCTTAGGTTAAAGTATAGCTAACTGTAATGTTCGTACATACAACTCCTTGTTATCACGACGCCTCGCGGCCGCTCCACACGACGGCCGCCCCCGCTTCGGCTGCAGCTGCGCCGGCGACGCTCCCGGCGAGGGGCGACGTCGTGTGAACCAGACTTAAAACTATCATATCAACTATACCCATGTTACAATTTTCGAAGAAACATATTTAATAATATTATTATGTATGGATTTACAAAACCATAACATATATTGCGTATGTTAATGTATATTATAACAAACAAGTTGGAGTATCAAATGCCGCGCTAGGCGGCCAATTAACATTAGGTTCGTTACATATTATAATAATTATCATTTGATATGAAACAGTGCATTTCAAAAGTTCAACCGTCACACCTTTATAGAATCCCTCACTTGTAAACTTTTATAGAAAAAACATTTTATTGTTCTCGCTTTGTATCCATAAAATACTTTCAAATGCAACAACTTCTTAGTCTTAGTTTATAAACATTATTTTCTTCAATTCAATAAACATTCAATTGACTCATTTATCAACGACAAAAACCTACAAAAATATATATTAACATTAGCACGAGTCAAATAGAGTGCGGGGGAGCATCAAAGGACGCTTTCAGTGCATTGGGAGGCGCAGCTGCCGCAGAGGCCGCGCGGCGCGGTTCGACGCGGTCCGGCGCGGTCCGGCGCGGTCCGGCGCGGCTCGGCGCGGCTCGGCGCGGCGCCGCTCCCGTCCGCGCCGGCTCTACTCACGGTCCTATCCATACGATACCATAACACAAGTCCGTTTACAACTAAAAAAATATAAACTTTCAAAAACGTTAACAACTACAGCCATAACAAAAATAGACTAATAACAACTACGCTACGGAATCTACCAACTACTTAAAACTATTCACTAAGTAAATTTGAAACGAAACTATAGTATTCGCTCACTACGTAAACGACAAAGGGTACGCATGTGATGCGCTAGAAGAGGCGATGAGCGCCCGAGCGCCACCGTGGGAGTGAACCTTCGGGAGCCTACGAAGCGAGCCGGTGAGAGCCTTGCGGGCGCGGCGCGGACTGGCTGCCTTCGTGCCGGAACCGAGGGACGGACGGGGAGCTTTCGGTAACGTTTATAATACAGATTCGGAGAGGATCCGATGTCCGGGACGCGGCCCGGGGCCGTCTCTAGGCCCCATTAAAACTACCTATATACAGACGCAGCCTCTACATTTGCGCATGCGTACGCGAGCCACTTGAGCAATCTAGCGCGCGGCGGCCCGCGGCGGTGCGCGAGCAGGCCTGCGCGGGCGCCGCGCGGTCCCAGCCGGCGCAATATAAATATTCAACAACATTAACTTATTACATTAATCCACATTCGGGTCGGAAAACATGACGCGGTGCACTCTCGGCACCATAATTACAACAAACACCCTTCAAAAATAACAATTTGCCATAAAATTTTGGTCCGTACGTCGTTGGCTAACCCTGTTGAGTGACGGACACAGTCCGAATTGAAGGAATTAGAGACGACGATAGATCGGAGCGGAGCTCGAATGGGACTTTGGTTAACATTTTATCTATTAAACTAACTAGGTAAACTTACGGTAACTGCAATATCGATTAATCCTACGTAACTTTAACATTTTGTAAGATAGTCCAGTAGAACCTGTTACAGAACTTAAGGTGGACTGCCGATTCGCTATGTCATTGATTCCACGGACACGAAGTACAATAGTATTTCATAAAAGTCATTGTAATAATTAGGCTTAGGACTTTTCATAGCATATCGTGGTTCTAAAATCCTTGGAGCCGCTATGTGTAAAATTTTCGAAGTCAAAGTCAAAGTGTATGATATTATATTAAATGTAATATAATTGGTAGTATATCGTGGTTTAGGTTTCTATTGAAGTTCTTAAATAACATTTAATATTGTAACATTTTTTTTTTCAATATCATCGGTTGACAATCAAAACTCACTAAGTAACAAATACCTACTTGAAATAGAGATCGTATCTAAGTTGAAGACCTACTTTCATAGATGTGAACTCATGTAAGTTACTGATGTAAGTTTAAGTGTTAAAAATATCTGTATTTGTATATTACCGGTGAATAGTAATAAGTAATTTAGTTTTAGTAATGCCTTACAATAGTGTGATGTAATTTCGTGTTCCAACTGATCCGATGACAATGTCACTTACAGAATACTTGTAATAAATCCAAGTGGGATTGTCTAAGGACACAGGTGGTACATACTGTATAAATATCCTGCCACTTGTACTTTATCTGCCCGTGTCTGTTTCTTCCCCAATAAAGAAAATAAATAAAAATAAAATAAATAAGTTCTGATTCAATACTGACATAAGAGGTTGTTAAGAGTAGTGACAGTTTTTATAGTGAGTTTTGCTTGTCAGCCGACGATATGTAGTATAAACAGTATAATGAAATAGGTATATAAGTTTACAGTGCATTTTATAATGGTGATACAAAAATAACCTAAAGCTTAACTAAAAACTTTATCGCTCGATCCAAAAGCTAGAATATTAACTCACATCTCCTTACTTAACAAATAAAACCAAAATTAATTTATAAATCATTCTCAGTTAAAGGAAGTAGTTCAGATTGTCAGTTAAACGTATAAATCTAAATATTTAAGGAAGTGCTGGCTGCCGGAATAAGTATGTCATAATCCTCATTCATTATTACTTCATTTTCGTCATTGAAATGGTAATAGGAATGTATAGTTATTATTTTTTCTATATTATCTGGGCTTAGACGTGTTCTACAGTTATCAAACACTCTTTTGTGTGTCGAAAACGTTCGCTCCACATCCACTGAAGTTAACGTCGTGTTTTCGAAGTATCGTGGCATTTCTTTATTATGGTGCATTGTTACCAAATTTCGGATGTCGTCGAAATCAGGGTTCCGATCTAAAACTTGTTCTAATTTGTCTTGAACACTAATTGTAGCACTCCATTGTAAAACAATACAGGCTTGGTCAAAAATGTGTAACGATTCTGTAAGAGAAATATTTGTACACTCTAGTTTTTTTATGGTTTCTGGTATAATTTCGTATGCACTTTTTATGAAATCAAGTTCGTTCTTTAAATTATCATTGGAAATAATCTCTTTAGTGTCTTTAATAGAAATGGCATCTTTGGAATTTAATTTCGTAACAACATTCTTTATTTCCTCAAAATATGTGCTGTAATAGAATGCTGCATTTAGCCACGTTCCCCATCTGGTTATGATGGGTTCGGGCGGAAGAGGTACGTTCGGACACATTTGTTTAAATAACCTAACTCTTTTTGGCGATTTTAAAAATATTTTTTTTACGTTCGAAATCAATTTGTCTGCTAATTTATGCTCGGACCTGATTTGTTCAGCAACACGATGAAAGGCATGTGCTAAACATGTAACATGCTTCAAATGTAAATGAGTCCTCTTCAAAATCTTTCCAGCGGCGATCATATAAGCAGCTGCGTCAGTACAAAATACAGCAAATTTATTCAGATTGTTTTGATATTCATCTTCCCATAAAAAACGTAAACTCTGTTCAACCAAATTGGCCATTGTTTCACTGTTTACTTGTTCAACCACACGACACATTATCAAATAAGGTCTACGCGAGTATCCATCCAAAGACCTTGCTACTACATTCACAACAGCGTTCCCCATGCTATCCAGGGTCTCGTCCATTGACAGCCATAAATAACTATCACAAAAAAAACTCCTTATCTTCGTAATAGTGCTATTATATGCCTTTTGCAAATATACTTTCCTGAGGATGCTTTGTTCGGGCAATTTTCTGGTACCACATTTACAGCAAATATATTTGTTAAAAAACTTTCTGAACTCTGGATGGTTGACTTTGTTCCAAGCAATATTGCAGTTGATAAGAAACAAGCATAAGTCTAAATAAAAATCGTTCATAATGCCAGTTTTTTTTTGATGATTTTGACTTTTTACATGTTGTTCTACGTTAAACTTTTTTAATTTTAAATTTGTATCACACGCCGAGCAATGTATGTGTGACTTATCTTCGCTTACCGTTAGTTCTTCGTAAGGTTCTATCCAACTTAGAATTATACTATTCTCAAGGCTCTTATTTTGATGAGACATGCTATTAATATGGGTCACAACAAACATTTTTTTTGTCGCTGTAAAATATACATCACACACGGAACAATGTAAATTATGTTTTTCCTCATTATATTTTAATTCCTTATAAGGCTCTATCCAGTATTTAATCTCGCAAGTTTCAATATTATTCATTTTAAACACAATCAAAAACCAATTTGAAAGTCTCTAATCAAAAGTGTCAACTAATTATGTCAATATTTTTAAAATTTAATTCGTGAATGAGTTTCCTTGTTATGCATCCTCTTTAAGGCCCGTGTTTACTACTCAGTAAAAACGGGCATTAAAGAGGATGGATAACTAGATAAATAATAATGAAGCATCACATGTGATCGATCAGTAACTAGTATTATTATACAGGATGTTTCCGTGATCGTCATTCCAACTGTGAAAAACATGTTAAGGTGGTCTTTCTGAACAAGGTTTCCCATAGAAAAAATATGAATATGGCGCAAAAAATTAATTGATTTCATACAGACCAATGTGGAAGTGTTCATAATTTCCAGACTTGTTTCATAATTATGTAAACACATTGGGAAAGAATTAGTATGGAGAAATGTATACATATTAATGAACTGGAACTTTACTAGTCGTAAAAAAGTACGTTTGTTCATATAGGCCCCATAGGAAACATTGTTCAGAAAGACTATCTTAACACGTTTTTCACAGTTGGGATGACGACCACGGAAACACCCTGTATAAGTTCATGATAAAATGTATTAAGTTCGATTAAAATGGACTGAATAACGATGTGACAATAGGTATAAATCATTATATTTAATATTACATTATACTTTGACTTCTACTTTGAAAATTTTACACATAGCGGCTCTAAGGATTTTAGAACCACGATATGCTATGAAAAGTCCTAAGCCTAGTAATAATTAATATTTAAAAGATGTGATATTCTGGTAAACTAAATGTATCACGTTCACTGAGTACCAAATCAGCAGTTTGGTGGGAAACATTGGTGTACCTACAATAAAAACTCTGAAACGAGTAGCACTCGAACTAGCGAAACCAGACAGTTTTCTGATTAACATAACGAGACGATAGTCTGGTCAGGGTCTTCAGAAGATTGGTTGAAGTGAGATTAGGCAGTCGGCAGAGGCGGCAACTGAAGAGGCGTCGCAAGAAGCAAGAAGAGTGTCCGCGGCCGGCGAGCGGCGCGCGTGCCGAGGGTGCGCCTGCGACCTGCAAACAATTATTACACAAATCACTAAGTTATTTCATTTAGCGAAAAATATATCTAAAAAATACATGAATATAATTTACTTATTATTCGTATAAATTCTGGTAAGATAGGAGCTGCCGAAGAATTTTTTTTTTGTTATTTTGAAATTTTTTTATTGGAATTACGATTGTCGATTTTTGGTTTAGACCAATATTCAAAAGACCATATTATGACATGTCTGCGTAATGCGGGAATTACACTGGGTCGTTCGCATTGAAACAATTTCGGTTACCTGGCGAGCTCATACTTTGATTCGGCGACCGCATTATACGAACGGTGCAGTGTAATTACCGCTTTAAAGATGTCAACGCTCTATGCTCAAAGCCCACGGAACAAATAGTCGAAAGCATTTCTATCAAATAGACCTCGTATCTCTTGAACAGGTATTTATCGTGTTTAACCTTTTGAGCGCCAATCGTGTAATAACAATGATGCGGTATTAATTATTATCGTCAAACATGAACTTATTGGCAAAATTGATCTATGATGAGTTCTGTGTGAGATGCAGCAACAATGGCGATCAAAAGGTTCCAAAGGTAGACTAAAATGCTGGAACATACATGTCGAGTGGCGTGTTTGTGCTATGCGGGAAGGTGCGGGCGAAAAGGGGCGTCCGCCTATACGTCCGCGTACTTAGATAGCTTCTCGCGCAGGATGTGGTTCTCTTTCTTCAACAGTTCTACTTCTTGTCGCAACCCCATGTTCTGGAAAGTTACATTACGGTGGTGACGTCGTTCTTTTAGCACGGAAGATATGGTTACGGTCATAAATACTTGTAGCTTATAGCGTAAATACAATAATAATAATTATAGGTATATAGCAAAAAAAAAAGAATTATAGGTAGATACGTAATCTGTTTTTTTTTTCTTCTATTTATTGTATGTGCTCTTAATGAAGAGACCGCTGTATATATTTAGAACCGTAACCAAAAAAATTGGATTAAACGAAGAACAATCTGTCCAACTAAACTATGTTAAGGTATGCACCAAAACAGTAAATAACTTTATATCCAGCTATAAATCCGTTCAGATTATTTCGATATGTTTCAAAATAACTTGACTAAAGAAGTTGGTTACATTTTATTCATATTTCCTCTAGAAGACTGACGTATTTGGATGTCTGTATTTATGATAAAATAAAATTCAGTCCATTCATCGTTCAGTCCTAAGGATACAGATATCGTTTAAAAGAACAGAATATACGTGCCAGTATTTTGATACAATGTAACTGAAACTGAATAATTCTGTATGTAAATTCACACACAGCAAAGCACTACATTTTTGTGTTGGTTGGCAGTACAAGATAAGTTGTTGTCAAAATAATGACAGTTTATGAAATGAGATTGTAGTGGGTTGAGAAAGGCATGTTACTGACCTCCTTCTCCAGGTATCCGGCTCTTAGTGCGATTTGGTTCTCCTTCATACGGCGCGCGTCGCGGGAGCGCTTGGCCGCCATGTTGTTCTTCCGCCGGCGCGCCCAGTACTTGTCGTCTTTCAGGTCATCGGGCACGAACTGCCGACCACGTTGATATAGAGTTAGCACGCTGCGCCACACACTCAAACCCCCCTCAACCGTGCATTAACATCAATCATACAGAGAGCCTAACGCGAACATCGAAAGTAGAATATACTTCACTCCAATTATGCCTCAACGGAAGTGACAGAGGCAGTTGCTTCTAGTCTACGATTTTCGGTGCTCGCGGTAAAACATCTACACAGACCAACGAACGAAGCCACTGCGTTGAGGCGTTGTGCGGAATGGCGCGCCTTTTGCGAGTGTACCCTTAACCCCCAACAAGAAACTTATTTCTCGCCAGATATTTAATATTTACTCATGTTCTGTCAAGAAAATTCATACGACTTAACAGTGTAGGCATTTATATGATCAGTCTAGTATCGGTTAAGAAATAAGCTCCTTTAACTGATTCACTGAATTGATACTGAAGACGCGCCATCCAGCAGTGCCTTGAAGTAGGTATATGTATTATAAATCGAATAACTGGATGCCTGTTGCAGAAACATTGAATACACAGTGTATGTAATAATTGATGGGTTATACAATAGGTACGTAACATATACCAATACTCCTTTTATTTTAAGTACGTAATTATTTTGTTTTAATTACGTAGCGTTGCATACCTACTTTACTTTCTCTACCACACAGCCAAATAGTTGTAGTTAATAAATAACGAGCTAATGTATGTCTTTCTTTGAAATAATACAAATTAAAAGTGGCTAATTGGCGAATACAATTAATTAAATTTAATAAAAAATATGTTGTTATAATATTTTTAACCGACTTCACAGACAGGAGGAGGTTCTCGATTCGACTTTTTTTTTTGTTGTGTGTATGTTATCCGATATCTCCGAGAATCGTGATTTTTTTTGTGATCGAACGTGTATAACCCCGAGATGGTCCCGTTGGCACCAAGTAGGGTTCTTATGATGGGATCTTGTAAAAATCGGTTGTTTTAAATAAAAACATCCCTTACAAACGATGACGCTTTAACCCATCGAGCCCCAGGCATTTGAAGTGCTTATGTACTTCCGTCATCATATGATGACGCTGGGGCTCAAAGGGTTAAGCAAGATACTTAGATTAGCACCCAATGAAACTGACTTGATTATATATTATACATAATAAATTATTTAACTACACGTCTTTTAAAAAAAACGATAATAATTTGATGCCATGCTATCAAGAACGAAATATTATAAATTGTTCTATAATTCAATAAACTTAAAATTCACTTTTACGTCCTTCTAATTGATCAATCTTCAAACAAATCAGTGTCTTGATGCTACTAGTAGGGAATAGTCCAATGAGTACCTACTGCATTTTGATCATAAATATTATATATACAAATAAATAAATAAACTTGTGGTATATAAGTATCTCCGAAAAAGGCATACATTTGATACACATGTAGTTCCTCATGTGTAGTTCTAGAGTAGAAAAAGAAAAGTAAATTTGCACCACTAGGTAATAACTGCAATACGGCCCAGCATTTACGGTTAAAAAAATAGGTAAGATCCATTGCAAATTCTCGCCGAGCTATATGTATTTATGTAGGCGCGTATGCGTATGACCACAAGTTCGAGGAAGCTGCATGTGTCATCCCCAGTATCATTACCAAGTCACTTCGTTATTTATTGTCTGTGCATTAATTTCTGGTATTATTATCCACTGCCACGGAACTCAACGGAGAAAACTATTAAAAACCGTATTTATACTTCCATTACATTTTCAAAACACTCAGCAATACGAAAACGGAATAAATGACTGTGAATATCACATGGTAATCGACTAATCGTATCAAGCAAGGGTTGTTGCCAGAGGGGTCCGGCACGAAGGTATAATCGCCATCAGAATGCGGAGCGGCCAGTGTGCTGAAAAACATCTTAGCAGGCCTCTATTGTCTTGGCGTTAAAGTGAAAGTTCAGATATTTTTGAGCAACGTGGCCGCTTCAATATCTGATCGCGGGTGTATATAATCGTACTATATATACAAATTACAGTTGATTACTGTGAGTAGGCACGGTTACCGTATCGAAAATTATGTTAGAGCTATTTGTTAATATACGTACTGGTCTGGTTACATCAAATATGTTTAAGAAATACCAGCAACGTCGTTATGGAAACGTCATATATCAAAAACCGGCAAAGAGCATACATGTCGAGATTGTCGACCCATGCTCAGTGTAGGGTTCCGTAATTATTCAAAAACGGCTGGTCCGAATATGTTCGAAATAGTTTTGTATAAGCCCATTATTCATGATTTTTTCATTATTTTTGGACCCACGGATCAAAACTTAGAGAGGTAATATTTCATTGTAAATAAACTAAAGCGTTTTAAGTGACGTGTCATTCTTCTCTTCTTAAGAAAATCTACTTTTTAAAAATTGAGGTACTTAGGTGAAAAATTTATAAAATTTTACCTTTCATGTAACTTACTGTATTTTGTGAAATACACATGTTATGTGCCTAAGTATCTACCTATTCCATGTGACAGATCAAAACCGTTGAGAAAATCGTTTATATTGCTCATGACTATGAGTGTAGATTGTGGTTAAATTGTAAATACAGTTTTTACCGTAATACATAAATGGTCTTTCCCTTCCCTTGCCCGAGTGGACTAGGTCTACTCGCATACAATCGGTAATGCCGGTCAACGTAAACTAGCGATGCTTATTAACTACGTAAGGAATGTGACCTTACGCCGTAAGGTTTACTCCTATTGTTTACTCCCATTTGAGAAACTGAAAACAGAAGCCTTGTATGATATTATATTTAAAAAGTTCAAGTATTAAGGGTGGCGAGGAATCATTAAGTTGGTTTAGAATACAACTTGATATTGAGGTAAGTAGGCAGATAGAATAAATAAATTGTTACACCCGTCCCTGTAAGAACTATTTTAAATGAAGCATAAGTTGTATTTATGTAGGTGTATCTAAATGAATTCGCAATATCGTAGGTAATCGTAAGTCTACCTTTACCTCTCCCGAACACGGTAAGATAGGCTCACGTAAATGGTCCTGTAAAATTTACACTTTGAATTAGAAAAAGAAGTATGTTTCTTCTTAATCTATACAGATATATCAAGACAATATATAGTCACAGGAAATATATATCACAATACAATAACTAAGTGTATCGAATATTAACAGTAGTCAAATGAGAGTAAGCGATTTTGTTCAGCAGTGCTAGTTTCGGAAACGAATAGAAGATATTTCAGTGTTACTTTGGTAGTAAACCGAAAATTCACCATAATACAAAATTGACCACGTATTAATCCGGCTTAATAGTATCCACCGACAATATACTATCATGCATACTTGTTAGTCTAAATACTGCTTTGTAAAGCGTTAGTGCATTTGATGGATATTAATCATGCTGTATTGGAATCACAAGAGTAGATTCCCGTAATACGTGTACCTACACTATTATCGTGTATCATGTGTTTAAGGCAATATAAAGAGCCGCCTTATCAATGAAAGGCTGAATAACTCAAGATTCATATCCAACTTGATATTTGAACCTCTGATACAAAATAAGTAAATGTTAAAAGTTCTACCCTGCTATTTTATCCTTAAGTGGTAGGTTTAGTGGAAATAAGAAGAGTGCTTCCGTATTTAATAGATTATTTTAAGAGTTTTTAATTAATTATTTTTGGATCACATCAATTTATTTCACTAAATGTATTTTGATTTGTAACTTATTTAGTTGTAAATTTTAATTCGAACATTTTAGAAATAACAAAAATAAATAAATTCAGCAGTACTAACTAGGCAAGTAGACACTGCAGAAAAGAACCATGTAAAAATATTTTCTCACTAACACGAAAAAGGTTAACGGTTATCTACCCACTCTTACAAAGAGCTCATCCTGATCATAATATGCTTTGTAAATATAATAATCCAAGGACATGGACGCGATTCATCGTAGTTTATGGTCGCTTGTCATGTTTCGACCTATTAAAAATATCTTTGTCAGGAGTGCTCTCGTTCAAGGCCTAACCAGTAATGTAGCCGTACTATGAGTTTTTAAGTATCGCATCGATTGCGTTAGGTTTTAATCGATACGTAAAGCATTATAACGCGCTCGTACTTATTTATTGGAGCGGGTAAATTATAATTAGGTATGTGAGAAACCTGGTGCGCTAAATATTTTACTATGTTTATACTAATGTAGTATTTCGATATGGAATAAAATGCCTACATGTGAAATGTGGAAGGGCGAAATCATAAGGGTTCCCATTTGCCATTTTAGCTACATAACCCGAAAATATGAAGAAACGTATGTTAATGTCAAGAAATGTACCTACGAGTAAGCAAGTATTTCTATCTGTGGAGTGTTTGTGTTAGTGTGTGTACTGTGTACGCCGCTCCCTTAAGGCAGCATGCGGCTAGGAATGATCAGCGCACTAACTTCATTTACCTGTTTCCGGGACTTCTTGATCATGGGCTGCGGCTTCAACTCTTCATCGGAGAAAGCGCGCGTCCGAGGGTCGAAGTCACGACCCGACGACGCCATTGAAAATGCTGGAAAGTCAAATACGCAAATCTCAGCGCCATCTTATCGAGTAAGATTACCTACCATATTACTATGTGTTTGTCAAGTTCTGGAAAAATAGTGTTCGTGTTTTATTATATTCCAACTGTAGCTTTATATGAAATTCAATTTTATAGAAGGGAATATCAAATGCAGTGTAGAAAACCGTAGAATAGGAGAGAAGATGCATAAAAAGGAACTTACTGGAATCGGCGGGTGAAAGCGGCGGGTTGATGGTGTCTGGACTCATGCAGGCGGAGGGCGAGGGCGAGCGCTCGCGCTTGGTGACGGGCGCCTGCAGGCCCAGCGCCAGGCCCGCGCCCGCGCCGAACGCCGAGCCGCCCAGGTGCGCCCCGCCCAGCGCCTCTCCTTGCATGCCATTCTCCGACAGGAACTCGTCTAGGTCCACGTACTGGAACACCACATAGCAGACACGTCACACAACGCGCCACATGTGGCGCGGCGCGCCATATCGACCCAATATATTAGGTATGACACTCGCAAAGATATGCCGATTTAAATCTTACAATAACATGGGAATTTAATCAAACAATCGCAGTTTGCAATTCGCTTGCAGTATTAAATACTATAATATTAACCTATATAAATTTAAATCATAAAGATTAACACGAGGGTAAGGTGCAAAAGGTGAAGCGTGAGGCGAAAGGGCGGAAAGGGTCAGAGCGGGAAGCTTCTCTATTACCTAGTGCGAGCGGCAGCGACCAGGAAGCTGGTGAGAGACGCACACAACACGCAACACGCAATAGGTAATAAAGTTGCGCTTACTGACTTCCTGTACCTTGAGATCGGGATCATAGGGCAGCGTCTTGTCCCATAGGTTGGGCCCCAGGAAGGCGGCCTGCGCCTCCCATAGTTCGTTGTCATCTTTCTTATCTTCGAGCGTGTCTTTATTGTTCACCGATTTGCCTGTAACAAACAAGACGTAGGCCGGTCACTGATGGGCCCGGCGTCGCAACCCTCCCTCCTACCGCCCTCCACACGAGGTAACGACCTGGCCGGCTCCCGACCCTACTGCGCCGTTATCCTAGGCGAAATACCAAGGTGGTACCTATTTTGCCATGGTCTTTTATGTGATCATCGTTCTATACATATAAAGGTGGCGGTAAAGATTGAGCGATCGACGCCGGCATAGGTTGCTAACTAGCATTTTTAACATTAGTTAAAACCCATAATAAGAATTACAAACAGATAAACATACAATATCTAATATTACGGCATTAGTTATTATTTACAACATAAATTGTAATCGCAGTGCATCAAATGCGAGCAAATATATTCAAATAATAATCGCATCAGCCAAAATCTTGTACAAAAATATATTTTAACATACAAAAATAGGAACGATTCTAAAAATGCTAGCAAAACAAAACCAAGCTAGTATTGCTGTGATAAAAGAAGGTACGTGTTCTATATTATTTTTAGATTTAATCGTGTCACTGGGTGAATTTTTGCTATCAGAAGTGGTAAAGAATAAAAGTAGGTACGTATAACTCGATCGTCAGTACAAATATGCTGATCTCCACAAAAAATATCACGACTGGTCTTAAGTCGCGGCCGAGACGGCATAGCGTCCGGCGCTTCGGATACACACTAGACATGACAACACACTGCATCTAGTTGGCTTCCGTGAAAACGAGTATTACAATGAAACACGAGTATACTGCTGTTCCCTACACTGGTAATATAAGCACTTCTACAAATAATGCAAACGTCATGACATCATTACCTTCATCTGCCGTTCCGATTGTTTTTGCAAATATATTAATAACACGGTTGACACCATGTTATTAATATATTTTTCACACGGTCTTATTAGATCAAATTTAACAAACTTTTCGGCAGAATCCCGAAGAGCTAAACCAAGCCGTATTTTAGACTACCTACTATGTAATAAATTGGGTTGTCAGACACGAATCGGACGAAAGGTTGATTGGATTTTCTTCGTGTTGGAACAACAGATCGAAGAGAAAGAATCAAGCGGCAACACGTGTACAGGAATAAAACGGAGAGGGCTGTTGAGGGTGGTGGTCACATGGCGGGGCACGTGCAGATCAGGCTGCGGAGCGAGCGCGGGCGGCGCGGCGCGGGGAGGGCGCGGGGCGCGGGGACGCACACGTGACGCCTCACGCGCGGCTAACACCTCGCCCGGTGCTTCTCTATTCTACCTAACACCCTCTCATTTCAAACATCTATATCATCATTTATTCTACTAACCTAACCTAACTTTCAACAACCATGACACTGATATACTTTAAATGAGACTTTAATTACTAACTTATCATAATCCGTCACCGACCTTAGCGCATTTATTTAGGTATAGTAACTAGCTACGTTTGTTAGCTGGTTAGCAGCTAATTAGAGACCTAGGTATTTGAGATTTAACACTTGCTAAAAGTACCTATTTGCGCTTATCAGGCAGAAAAAGAACCGTAAAATTGTTATACTGCATATGTCTACATAAGTATTCAGAGGGCCTACAATCACGAAAGAAGTGATGCTCTCTTGCACTTGTAAATTCGGACGTACTGAGTGTGATAGGGAGGCAACATGTCAATCGTATTTCGCGATAGGCCTTCCAGGCAGGCAGGTAGGCTTAAAAGACAGACTTGGTAATAAAGAAATTGTAGACATTATTGGCGTAGGGACAGTTGAGGCCAGACTAGCTAATAAAAATATTGTATGAATACCTAGCTTACCTACCCATAAGTATAGTATTTTGTATAAGTAGTCTACTCCGAGCGCGTGATTAATATATTAGAAATATTGATATAATAACCGATCATACTCGTTTATGGTTTTTAAGTGGTCGATAAACCAGCTTGTGGTCATTACGTACCGTACGAACAGTGTACCTAAGATCTATATTTACCTACCCCTTAGACAGTGAACTCATTCTGATATTAATACTCTTATTTACCTATTCAAAGTAATTTATAAGAATCATTCCTTTAACACGATCTTCATTTATGAGTACTATTTTCAGGAAGATGTTCTCGGCAGTCAGAAAATGGTATATTTATGTCACAGTTATTGGTGGTCAGGGTACAGTGAAGACACATACGAGTCGGATGCAAAAGTGGGCTGTCGCGGCGTGCGGCGGGCAGCGGCCCAAGGCGAGCCGCCGCATTAACATAGCGTGTCGTCTCTACCTACTAATCACATAACCTTTTATTTTGCAGGCACGCGTTAATGTTTTTTAAATAAATACTCAACTGTGGCTAACGATACAAAACGAAAAAGTAACCCATACTTACTCTGGCACCTACTCATTCTATTATTTTCTTTAAGTAAAATGAACTTACTAAACAAATCCTAACACTAATTAAAATTATTCAATAAGTATACGAGTAGTGTGTGTAAATCGAATACGGGCGATATGATTCATCAGCGTTATCATTAATAAAGAAGTTTTTTAAGTTATACTTAATTCTGACTTCACAGTATTTTTTATTTTGGATTTTTGGAGCAGCAATGTAGCTGTACACCTTGGGCAGTCCGCTTTTGAAACTCCAGTGTTGCATTACAATGCAAACAGAATCATATCGTATGGATTTCTTTAAACTGTAATTAGAAGTAACAGTTAACTGCAGTGAGCGTTTCAGTAAAAACGCCTAGTTTGTCGCTCGCCATAGTCGCCATAAAGACGGAATGGGCTTGCATGGCGTTTTTACTAAAATGCTCACAAATGTGGGTACTTATTATGTCGTATAGGTACCAACCCCCGTCAACGTATTCGGACGTATTAGATTTACACCCTGTATTTAAGTAGGGGAATTTAATATCCTTCGTATCGTCAGTTAAGTCAATCTTATTTTGACAATTCGTAAATATAAATTTACTTTGGTATTTCATAAACTACACTAATTCAATAATTTATTAAATAAACAAAAATAATATTTCCTCGATTTTTGCAAATAAGGTGCAGGTTTTGCATCGATCGTGATACTGCTGTCTGGTGCGAACATAAACATCGAAGTTTGTATTGATACGTCAACAGAAACTAGTGACACAATAACGATCGTGGGAGTTGCTAGACACGCGATCGCGCGGCGTGCGCGAGTTTCCTCGAGAAAAACCGCGCCGGCGCAGCGGAACGACAGGGGGGAGTGCGGAAACGGGAAGTAAGCTAACCCACTTGTCGGTGTTACGTGCACCCGCGCCCGGCACGCTCCACTCGTGCGCACAACGCACCACACACCCCTCTCTCTTGTTGCACAATACTCTAATGCTGCACTCGACTACCTTTGTTTATAATAATCGAGCGAAATGGTGGCATGATGTTGAGGTGAGCTGAAGACGCTGCCGACATGTAAAGAAATTACGTGAGTAATCTAAATACATGTACACTTCGAATTGAAATCAACGATTTCGTCGGCGTCGCCCTAACAATCGATAGCATTACTTTTGTCAGTCGAAACTCTCACTTTTGCCGACAGTTCGGTGAAAGTTTCAAGGTGTCATCCGCTGGGAAATTCAGACAATATGGCTACGCAAATCTTATAGTGCATAATTGCATCAGTTTTAATCTACAAGTTCATAAGCATAATATAGTTATATTGCGTTGCTGAAAAAAAAACATTACATTTACGTGGACATTCTTGCTAGTAAACAATTCGAGATGGTTTGATTATAATTTATGAATAGCGAGTAATGACAGGGGGTTCAATTTACCGTTATGAAAATTAGAATTGATTGCATGTTGAGGCAACTTCACATTGTCCTGAACGCCTACGCATTTAATGTTTATAATCTATAATCTTAACTTTGGACCTCGACCTTCCGGTTCGAAAATTTGGTGTCAGAGAAAGTATTGCTAGAACGGTCAACAAGCATGCCCGCGCTCCGCGGACCCCGCGCCTTGTGACGACGGTGACGTGAACACTCTCACTTTCCTGAGATACAAAGTAACTAGAAAGTGACGCGACTGCCTCCGAAATCCGTTGCGTATTAATCATCATAATAATAATGATCACAACATTTAGTCAGCTGATTGTGGTAACTGAAATATTTTTCCAAGTTTAGTCAGTACTGAAATACGATTCAGGTAAAGCGTTATACTCGTATGTATGTTAGTGTTCGTCTTTTTTTTGTATAACCATACAGACAAGTTTTAAATACCTACTAATCGATTTGCTGTTCGCTAATAAATATTTCAGGTGAAATATAAAATTTTGAAATACATATCAACATTAACTGTAGTTATACTTTTGTATCCATGAAATGCATGCTGAAGTGCGTTGTGCATATCCGTGTGGGGATGATGATTGCCAGCGACGCGTCGGTGGCTGCAGTACATATCGCGATTGGAATGCTGAACGGCGCAGGTGGAAAGCTGTTGCGTAACTGCCTCACTTCCTACTTGAGGAATATAGGTGAGGAGTGCGAGGGAAGCGGGGTACCCACGGGGAGGGGGGAGCGGGAAGTAGCCGATGCTCTTGCGCAACGGAGAAAGCAAGCGTTTTCCGGCGGCGCGCGATCATTTTCGTAAACGTGTGAATTGAGCGAAAGTGAACGAGAAAGTAGAAGCCTTCGCGCGCGTCGCGGCTCAGGCGTCAGTGGGCTGACGATATTCTACGGGCTTAACCACGACGAAAAAATTGTGTGTTGGATATAGGGCACTAAAAAAAACTCATGTTGCGGGTCTGCCAGATAAATGTTTAAACGTGAACCGTAACGATAATTAAACAAAATGATGATTACAATATCAAAATTTGTCATGATTACAATATCAAAAATTTTTATCAGTAATTTCCTTAAACACGACTTTCCTTAGACCGCGAGCTCTGTAACACGTATTTTCTCAGAGATATATCCAAGCTAGATCAATAATTAATCCCCCTAAACCCCTATTACATATTAAATTAATAAAGTCGTTTCCAAGATTCTCAAATTATATAAATATAGATAACTAAATAATATAATTGCTCGTTTGAAACTACAATATAAGTGATATCCCAACATAAAAACGCGTAAAACCTTGGATAGGTCATTACAATTATTACCTACGGTAGGTTCAGTAAACGGGCTTATTAAAGCAGATTTGTACAAAGCTGACGTGGAATATATTATCAATTTGAAGTAATCGTCTGTTATTACGTACACGGGAACTTTCAATGTAGATTAATCTGTCAATTGTGGTTCATGCATGTATTTTGGACGTAAATTACAACTGAAATAATTTATTTTCTAATCCCTATTTTCCATGGACACAGTTTTAATACACTGATACTCGTAAATATATATTTCTTTTAACATGATAACTGATTATTAGCTTTCTTAACTTTTTTAATTGATTAATTAGAGATTAAATTACAACAGCTATAATCTAACAACGGGGATGTTTTATGAGTTATGCCGTCCTGAGCTCCGTTCAAGGAAGCCAATATAATGAGAACAATATCGTTAGTATGTAAAAAGACGACATTTAACTTCGAGTACTAAAACGAATGCCTATTAAAACCATACACGTGGGTTGCCATTTAACGAACTCTGATTTATTTGATAATGCTTTCTGAATGCTTTAAAGAGAGTCCCACGTTTCGTGTTTTATCAGTTATCAATGTATTTACGTAAAGCCTCATCCTTAATTGACGTATTACGTGTGTTGTCTGATCACTAAAAACGATTCTTTTACCTCCAAATTCACTTTTGCGCTAGTATTGCTACGTTTGCCTGTACCAAGATACCCGAGTCAATATTTTAGATAGGAAAAGAAAATCCCAAGCAATATTTATTTATTTTTCAAACCGAGTTAATAGCAGTCTACTGTTTAATGAAAATGCGCGTTTTTAGGTTAGAAATATGTTTACTATTAATGGAAACTAAGGATAAATTAGTTTTATATTAAGTAATTTTAAATATTTTTTCCACGATTTATCAGACAAACGTCCACCTACTGCTGAGTGGACACACAGTAAACCAGTATTTGATTAGGCGTGCATATTTATTTAACTCCGGCTTTAAGGCATTAACGTCTCCTAAACGTATACGTTGGACTCGTATGTATAAATTTATTTGAATAAGACATACCTACAGATTAAACAAACAAGTGTGCGAAATTACATCACGTCTGTGACTATGATCTGTCTACTATTCGGGGCCCTTTCCACATCAGAATATTTATCCTTAAACTAGTTATTAGTACAAAAATATCAGTTTGACACTATGAGCCTTGCATTTTATAAAAAAAAAACGGGTGGATATTTAACAGTATCTACATGTTATATGTGATTCCAACCTGACTAACGCTCTAGGTAATTAGTTAATATATTTACAGGGTGACGGGTGATCAATCCAGAGGCGAGAAATTAAAAACTAGGTAGAATTTTAAATGCAGATGCTCTTAAATAATACTGCATTATGGACGATGGAATAATTGACATCAAGGGTATTTTACCAGCGTCTGACGCAGTCAATATAATATATATATTGCTTTATGCGTTAAATATTTTACACTGAACTCGAAAACATCTCAGTTCATAAGCGGCTACGAAACGTGGCGTTGAATATTTATTTATGCCGTAAAGATTGAAAGTGGTGTCGCTATCGGAATAATGTACACTACGTCGGTGGAAAGTAAAAGTCGGAAGGTGCTATGCGCGGCTTGACGGCGGGCGGAGGGCGGAGCGGCGGGGGCGGGCGAACGCGGAAGCGTGCCGGAAGATCGCTTTTACTCTCGTTTACAGCCTGCGCTTGCGACTGAGCCCGCGGCGAGCGCGAATGATCTCGGGGCGGCCGAGTTACTCAGCAATGCTACCCTTTTCTAGTTAAATCTCAGATCCAGTCTTAAATTCTCAACAAAACATCCAGAAAAACTTCAGTCTATATGTACATGTCTTACGTAATCGTGATTTAACTCACGAAATTTAACAGTTCAACGAGACTTGAACCTTATATACAAGTTTTAAACTAATAACCTTTTTAATAGATAACTAGATTAACAAACGACTTAAACTCAAACAATAGGTACACAATTACACATTTCCAACTAGCGAATTTTCGAGATTGAATAATATTTTTTTAGGTTTTTTTACTAGATTTGACCCTGTACCAACATAGTTCGACAGTCAATTGTTCTGCAGAAATGCTCAAAACTAATATAAATGAAATTATTGCGTTGGAACTGTTTGATTATTTATTTTTAAATAAACCAAAAAATATGTAGGTACCAAATTAAATTCGCGTATTTAATTTGACAGTTCGGTGGACCTTACGTCACAGTGCTGCCATCTCACTGCCAATAGTGGCAGAAAAAGCATCAATACCCCTCATTTATGAGGGTCATGTATGATATTGTTTTTCTTAAGTCCTTTGCACTCTGCATGCATTTTCCGAAGCAGGTTACGAGCTTTGAATTCAAGCTATCGCGAGACATATCAAGCACTAAAATATAATTAAACGGTTAATTAAACTCACGTACATTAAGTCACTACGCGCCATATGTTTCGGAGAGTTTAGGTCTAAACTACCTATCAAGCACTGAGCCTTCCGCTACCAAGACGCCTCATCATCAGCCTATGATAGTCCACTGCTGTGGCTCTCCTATTAACTATGCGTATAGACGCATTAGGAGGTAAATACCCATAATCGCCACGCTGGGCAAGCGGATTGGCGATCGCAGCCCATCATGAATATTTTGTCAAATAATGGCCAGTGACACTTCAATCCCTTAGTCGACTCTTACGACACCCGAAGGAGAAGTTGGGGTGGTGACAAATGTATTCTTAATGCCGTCACCAAACGGCACCAAGACGCCTGCGCGGCACGAACTGCCAACGGGTTGAGGTTGGTCTTGCGATGTCACTGATTTACAACATGGTAATTATTTTACACCTAAGCCAGGTATTAGATATTTTCCTGTAAAAAAAATGGTTTGTTCTCGTTGCCGATAATATGACGATAATATATTATACTTCACGCCTTTCCCAAAGCCGTCTTTAACTATGGGGGGGAGGGGGTCTGGGCAACCAAGGATTTTGGGGCCCCTTTCGAAAGGAAAGTAAACGTGAGAATAAATGTCAGGAAAGTTGTCGATCTTTCGGGGGCCCCCCTGGGGGGCCCTGGGCACGTGCCCCTTGTGCCCTTGTAGTAAAGACAGCTTTGGCCGTTCCGTTCCTCTCCGTCATAGGATGACTCACGCTACGCTGTGCCGACCCGGGGTCGGGCTATTCGATACTTCGGTTAACCTCTGCCTATTTACGAGTATGCTTTCTATACTGCGGAACATTGTGGACACGGGACGATCTAGCGTGAATCATTATTTATGAAGTACAAAAAAAGATTCTTGAATTTATCACTTTTGCGATCGACTTCATAAAAAGAGGAGGTTTTTAATTCGCCTGTATGTTTTTTTAACTTGCTACTTTTGAAATTTATTTATTCTATAAGATTCTAATGAAAGCTAACATGGCAACAACACATTTACTCGTACATTAATCAGGTAGCAAGATTAAGAAAAAAACTTTATAGTAACTTATTTCAGCTATAGGTGAGGTTTAGTAGGTACCTACGTGGTCCTGTCCCCGTATATATTGATTTCATTTACCTTTTTGTCAGTCTCCGTAAGCTAGTGAATGTGACAAAAGTGGAGGTAACGGTTTCAAATGCAAAGGTATTATTTATTTGAGTGTTCATCACGAATATTTGTTCCTTGGTCGTGGCTGTTTTCCACGTACAGTTGGGTTCAAAATTACATGGACAGTTTATGAATGAATTCATTCATAAATTGTCCATACAATTCTGAACGCCATCCACTGTACGGTACCTATTCAAATATATAAATTTATTGTATCTATTATTTACATATATCGTCGCTTATTTATTACACACCATACAAGCTTACCTATCGCGTTTATCGTGGGATAGAGTCGATTTTTGTAAAATTGTCCCATGATATTTATTTATTACGTGCTTGACGGAATGGTTTATTAGAGTCATTAGATCAGAAATGCACAGGGTCGATATTATTTAGTTTATCTTAATTTCCTCAAAGTGCTTTAAAAAAATAGGTTCGAGAGTTATCCTACCGTTTCGGGAAACAAATACCTATTTTGATTCCCGAAACGGTAAAATAACTCTCTTTCTTTTCGTACTCATTATAATTATTATAAAGCGTGTTCGAGAAAACTAAATCTATAATATGAACACATTGTCAACATTCGAATAAAAGTAGGTATGATTAGGGTAGTATTTAAGTGAATAATAAATATGCATTCGTGCAACCAGTTTTAACTATGTACGTAGTTCCGCATACACTACCTTAGATTTTGTCAAGTTTCTTTTCCTCTGTCATAATTATTGTAAGGTACTTACCTAAAAATAATTAGTCTTTAGATGATTGGTTGTTTTACTGTTAATAAAAGGCAGATTTACTATTATTCACATGTAGATCAAAGTACGTAGCATGAGATACGAACATATACTTCGACTATATTTACGAATATATTTTTCTCATCTGCCAATACTCCCCGTTTGAAATGTATTATTTCAATCTGCAGTAAAATATATTATCACAATAAGTTAATTTTCTATAGAGTTATTACAAATAATACAAATGTCTTGATAATCATTAGTTGCAGTAGGTATTGACGAATAACTAACTATACTTAGGTTCATGTTTAAGTAGCTTATCAGGCAATGCACTTAACCACTGTAACTACTGTGAGACCTAAATGTACGGTTTACTAGAAAATTTAGTAAATATTAAGGGGCAGCTTTACACAAAAGGAAGTATTATTACGTAAATTCTTTACAACTATGGAAACAAAAAAGTTAAATCAGTCTGTTTAAAATTGAGTGGGATACGAGTATAATGAGCGAAGTACGCAGCGATGCGAGATTATTTCTCATCTCAAGATTTCATTGTTGGGTCAAAAAGTAAAAGTGGTCGCGCTGTGCCCACGCGCACCGTACACAGAAGAAAGCACGAGGCGGGGGAAGCCCAGAGGCGCGCGGGAGGGACGAGGAGAAAGTTGCGAAAAGGTCGCCACTTTTGCCCAAATATTCCGAGTGAAAGTGGGTGCGGGTATGCTCAATTTGATAAAAAAAAGTTTGCGAACAGAGCAACAGCCTTTCGCGAGAACACTACTGTTACTAAGTAGTGAAAGGACCAAATCACCTGCATGAGTGCTAACTATTCTGAAAGCAGGTCAGCCATTCCGAAATCATTAGGAATGCCATCATAATTCCTTACAGAACAGAACTAATATATTTTTGTTTTTAATGAAATAAATATCAAATGAACCTATTAAGAGTACGCGCCACATTTAAATGTGTACATATAATAAAATGTTTACAGGTAGGTCCACTATCTACGTCAAGCGCTTACCATAAATAGGGTCACTTGTCGTCTACCTTACCTATACCTATATAATAGATTAGACCCTATTTTTGACCTTCTGTAAATTGCCTCCCTGATAAAGACAGTGGCGCATAAAGCGACACTTCATGACATGTATGGTAATAAATCCTTAAAATAACTGACAGTGTGAATAAAAAATCTTTATTAGGTTAAGTTGGCCTTATTGCTAATACGAAATTATTATGCGTATACGTTTTTATTTTTGCGAATCTAGATAATATTTCATGTTACATCGCGCAGAGGGACAATTTCTGTGTTTAACTTGAATATCATTTAAAAACAATTAAAAATCCAAAGTATTAAGGAAAGTCATCTTTAGATGACCGCTGATTTTGAAAGCGAAAATAACAAAAACCGTAAGTCATCATTTAAGTTTCGAATACCTACTGAGTTTTAAATTCTTACTTTTAGGCACGTAGACAACAACAGACTAAACAATGATTAAACATTATAATAAAAATTATAATTGCACTAGTTCAAATGTTATGCGATACGTGTCCTAGTTATGGTCGGTGCACTTGAGAATTTGTTTGATAAGTCGCGGTGATGAAGATGACTAACACGCATAGGCATAGGTATACTAGCCTTGCAAGCGATGCTCAGTTGCTCATACAGTGGACGCGAATCGCCATTAGTAATTTCACTGTGACATAACCACCCCACACACGTGCACACATGCAATACATAATATAATGTCAACAAACTACCAATGCCAAGTTCACTGCACAATGCAATGCATTTTTTGACACGCGTATGCAAATAAAGCAATATTTTTTCAAGGATAGAATTTGTATCTAAGAAATTTGCTTGAAATTAGAACATGCTTTATAGACAAAATCAACTTCAACGTATAAGGAAGGGTATTTGCAGAAAAAGTGTACCGTTTAATTTTTTATGCGATCATGGACTGTAATACACCATTTTACTCGGCATCGTGCGTAATTTTCAGTTATGAAACAAAAAAAGTATGTCTCCAATGTCACGAAAATAAGTATGTAAATTGAGATTACTCGGTTTAGTTACTCCCATACTAAATGTACGCACGATGCCCAGTAAAATGGTGTATTAAAAGAAATTTAAAGGTACACTTTTTCTGCAAATGACCCATAATCGGAAGAGGCTCGGCAGTGGTTTTTTTAAACGTTTCAAATCATAATACGACACTGAATGGGCGTAAAAGGACAACCATTATATATTTATGTGCTCTGCCTAACCCGTAGTTCATATATTCCGCTTTTATTTGTTTTGATCAACTTGTGTGACACATATACACAGATGCATAGCTATTATCACATGATATCATTATCTTTTCCAGAGAAGTTTTCGTGTACGAATGTCATTCGACAATCAACTAGCCCAGGGAACTCTTCTTCGAGTAATTGTCGAGAGCAACAGCCAACCCTCGACCTGCCTCAACGCGAATAATATTCTGATTTAGACTAAATGCTAAAGTTAAAGAATATAGTGACAACGTTATATGTTAGATTATGCACTTTTTGTGAAAAAAATAACAGGTGTTGAGGTAATTTCATAGCTATTTTTATAGGCGAGACAATTTTTTTGCAAATCTTGTTCTTTTGAGTTCCTACCAAAATCACTACGAGGAGACGCACACAATTACAAATATTATACTTGTGACTTCTTTGAATGATACGAGTAAAAGTGATTGTGATTACCTTGAATCCTAGAATTTTATTTCCTATTACATTACACTGAGTACATTTTATATGCGTGTATATTTGATATAACCGCAAACTTTAGGGGGTCTTAGTATAGGCACTAATGAATATATTTATCGTAAAATTATTGAAACAAAAGCAAACTTTTTTTTTCATATAAAATTATTCAGCACGCAATGTAAAGCTTTGTCGTTGTTAGTTGACAATAAACATCGTAATGTCACAATCACAACTGTCACTACAAGTGATAAGTGTACGTCGTACATTGCTGCTCAAAAAAAACAAAAATTAATTACAGCATGGAAGTTAACGCTAAATTAATAATTGTCATAAAAGTTAGACTATAATACTTAAATCTACGTCTGGTTACAATATGCGGCTATATTATATTTCATATACACACTGTATACATAGTACTTTTAGTAGCACTAAACCAATTGAACTCTAGAACCATGTCAAAATTAGAAGCAGTACGAGATTTCTGACAATCTAATTTATAACATCACTTCGACAAGGTTCACGAGTGGCCTAGGCTTTAATTGGTTGACTGTACCTGTTTTAAATGCTAATTATAACTATAATCTTGTATTAGATAAATAGTTGATCATATTATCAAACAGTTTACCGCACAAAGCTACAGTATGTATTATTCATCGATAAATGGAAACTCATTATAGGATTTAAATTAACGCTTTCGTCCCCGTATACCTACGGCTGTGTCTACTATGCCAGAAATGCCTAAAGGTGACAAGCAGGAGGATATCAAAACAGTTTTCGTGATGACTGGAACGGTTTGTGAATCGTTAGTCTCGATTTTGGCGTCTAGGGCAGACACATGTTAGACCCCTAATTTGACACAAAGGATGATCGTGTGATCAAGCCTCTTTGGCGCTCAATATAAGGATACATCTGGTTCGGCAAAAAAATCCGAAAGTGGACCCTAGAACATGCCCAACTAGCAAAGAAGTCATATAAATCAAGAGTTATACGACCTTTAGCCATATAAGAGTTTTATAGTCGTTTTTAGTTAACCTGTTAGTCAAATAAACGTTATAAATCTGATAGTTTAGTCGTCCTACCAAATAGTCTAATTACTATGGTAAATAAACGTTTTTGCGACTTAATTATACAACAATCATGTAGAGGTTTTAAAGAAAACGTTTACTTAATGATGTTCAAAGTCGTATAAACGTTTTCGTCTTATAAAGGGTTTTGAAAAAACAGAACCGTCGTAATAAGGTATTTTTTACAACGTCTACATAATTTTATTGTTGTATAAGTGATATCATAAAACCTTATCTCGACAGTTATATAGCGGTATTGAGGGTTACTTCAATATGACAAAAAGATATCAGCGGGACTGTTATCTACCTTTTATTCAACAGTTGGTTATATTAACGTCAAACAAAAACTTTAATAAACCTTTAGTTGTTGCCGAACCCGTTATAATCCTTTTATTGAACTATATGTTTTTAAATTGATTTTAAGTTACGGTTATAAAACATCATGCAATTTAAAGTCGATTTGAAATTAATATTATAAAACATCAGTCGCCATTTCGTGAGCATCACAGTACTATTTCAAAGAAAAAAACCATGGACGTTACATTGTGGAAACGGTACAAACGAAGTGGCGGACTAGTAATGACGGCTTAGTAATGGCGGACAATTAGTAGTCGTTATAAAAACCTTTACTTAAGATAAAGTTATATTGTAGTCGTATAAGCATAAATCCATGACTTGTTCCAAAATGGCTAACCTTAACTATAATAAAATATGAAGAAATATTGTTATAAATTATAATTATTTCGAATATATTAAGAGCGCGACAGCAAAAAACTGTATATCATCATAAACTTTAACAGTAAAGTGACCTTCCCATACGAATTCAGCTCACGCCAAATGTGCAAACGCTCAATATATAGAACAATAATTTCTGTTACAAAACGTATAAAATTACCTTGTATTATTTTTCCGTACACTTTTTGTCACACACACCAAGTTTTACGCGTATCTAAAATAAATGTCAGGAGGTGTTTTATAAATAAAACTTAAAAATGTTTAGATAACTTAAAAGTCCGATAAGCAATGAATAAGGATTACACTAAACCTTCTATAAAACAAAATGGTCAGTTATAAAACATTTATATGATATTTAGGTCGCGTAAAGGTTTTTGTTGTACTCTTTATACAACGTTTTGGTCATTGCTTAATCGTTACAATACCTTTAATAAACGATTTAAGTCGCCATGCAAACCTTTATTTAACCTTTATCTCACCAATAAGTCTTATAATTTGCGCCACTTTCGCCTTTTATAACCGTTTACCTTACGTTTATATGACCAACCAAAAGGACTACAAGTTATATGCAAAACGTTGTCTCAACTTCTATATGACTATATTTTGCTAGTTGGGTGTCCAGCTTTTTGGACGTTGTTGAATTAAGAGTTAACTTGAGAGAAAAAGTGTTAAAAAGATAACATAATATGTGATCAGTTTTGTGTGACACAAAATCAATAGCGTTTTTACGACGGAAAATACGATATGAACGTAAAAAATCTATTGAAAATACCTAGTTATATGTTTTTCAAACCAAAGACGCATTTCTTTATAAAAAAGTTGCAGCGGAACTGGTACTGTTGAGAAAACTTGTTAACGATAACCTCTAACCTATGGTTATAAAAAAGTAGTAAAATTTTGAGATTTGTATTCCTCATACACATATATGTACTTACACAAAAGTAGAATGTACTTTTTAATGTTAAATATATTGTAACTATTATTTTCAAGTACCTACCACCTACTTTATTTACCACCTACCTTATTCCCTTCCATTGCCTTCCGTACCTTTAATTCCGTTTTAATATGAACTTTATTGAGTTTCTTAAGTTACGGATAGGTATACACATTTTCCTACTGATTAAATCGACACGAACATTATAAATGCGAAAGTAATATTTTCCTAACTAGTGCGGAAAAGTAAACTTTGCGCACGCTTCGCGTGCGTAAATTTCTTCAAAAAAAAGTCGTTCGCTACATGTGTAAAAACTTATTTTTAACTCGGGTGATTGTCGCCCTCGTTTCACTCGGGCTCCACCTTGCACCCTCATCGAATTTGTTTTTCTCTTGTATCGAAATGAACTATTATGTCTATCTGTCTGTTACCTCTTCACGTTCAAACCGCTGGTCAGATTTTGTTGAAATGTGGTATGGAGCTATTTTGACAACCGCGGAAGGACATAGCTTTTATAGCGGTAATTGCCTGCGTGTGTGCGTTGCAAAACTTGCAAACGAAGTTTCGGGCACCGGCTAGTACCGATTCTATATTTTTAAACTTCGATATTTAAATAAAACAAAACTCATCTTTTCAGTGGTAAATTAGTTGGCAGTTTGGGTACAGTCAAATCAGGAAATTCATTTATGTATAATTGTATATATCATTTCTTACTTTGTCATAGTAACAATTGCCTACATGAGATTTCTAGCAGCAAAGTTCGAAATTGCACGTTATTTAATTTGCTTTACTAGTTAGATACATATTCTATAGTTAAGCTAGACCAATAATTAAGGTTTCTTGTGCTTAACTTTTGTAAGGTCCATATGAAAGACTCGAATCGTTTTTCTCAGTATGTCTCTAATATCTAATAAAAAAAAAGTTATTTAAATTATGAATGTTCGATCAAGCGTAAAAATGTGTATGGGTAGGCTGGCGCGCCGGAGTGTTCGTTTTAATGCGCAAGTGACCTACAGCCTTTATCACCGCCGTTGTGCTCCTCAACTAATGAATGAGTCCCGATTATTGTCCAGAAACTATCGCATAGCGGATGTGATACTGTTTAGTGACAATTATATAGGTATATATCTACAGATTCAAATAATAATGATGCTAGACTTTGTTATTATTAGTTGTGTACAACTTTAATGTTAAGATTTACATATATTCCAATCTAGCTTTGAAAAAAGGTTCCTTTATAGGCGGGTTTGGGGCTACGGTGTCTAAATTGCATTTCTTTGAAAGGTAACCAACCGCACGCACATGCGTTAATGAATCGTTCTAGTATTGACATGCTTATTTTTGGAGGAAACTTTATTTGAAGTGATTTTGGGAACTGCAGGATTAGCATATGATTAAAACCCTACTGACTATCTAAAGGTGACGAAATGGTTTTTCGATGTGAGTGATAGACTCCTAATGTGTTTAAGTAGGATCAGCAGTAGACTGAGATAGGCTGTCGATGTGTATGTATTATAAATTGTATATATTCAAACAAGTATTCTGACTCGCGCACCGGGGCTTCCACAAAGCCGTCAATTATCGTATTAACTTCTACCCGCTAAATTATAAAAATACCTTTTGATGTCCATTGTTGTTACCTTATGCTTTTCGATCACGTACTTAAGAGTGTTTGACCGAAATGAATATTTGCACAAAGAGATCTCTATCTACTTATAATTATGTGAGTGAATATTAGGCAAATTGTATTAGCGAAAGCTATTTGTGATTTATCATTGTAAATGATATCTGCGGCACAAGCTAGTATTGAAGTAAATTATTCGCGGTTTTAACTAATGGCTAAGTATGTATATCGGGTCCAAGTTATGGTTTATTTTTCTTACTGCAAAATTACCAGAGTAACTGTTCTTTTCAAACTAACGATTTTTACGAGTATAAGCCGCAATTCAGCAGTTTGACGCTAGTGAATAAATACTAAGATACTCTATAGGTATGCAACATAATTAAAGTCGTAGCAATCCTATCAAATTAAAGGTCGATAAAATCTTACAAAGGTCAAATAATGCCATGGTAGGTATTGGTAGGTTATGCGTCAATAAATGTAACATTTTGTATATTGATAAGTAAGTACTTTAACTAATTTCAACAATTGGATATTACTTTGTCATAGTTAGTTACGATTTTAACGCATTTATAAATTGCCAACTTGTCATTTTTTAATTACTTGTACATAATAACTATTCCACTTAATTTATTTCATGTTTCATGATCATGGTTGTTCTGCCCAGAGATATGTATAGTCCGTGATAAAATTTAGGGTTAGACTAGGTACGTTACGCTGGAGTAGGTACTAATAAAATCGAAAATACAAAGTAATACAAGTACTTTGGTAGTGGATAATACACAAGTCCGTTTATTTAAATTTACAATATGAATAAGTATTATGCACAAATATTTCCAATTATAAGACAGATCGGAACTTACCTACGAGTTTAAGTGAGCATCGTATCAAACTTCTATGAAAGTTTTATCAAAAGAAGAAAAAAATCGAACAATTATACACATAGGTATGTTGTATGTTTAGAGAAATTTTATAAAGAATCAATCGATATCCATAATCTTTAGTAGTTAAATGTTGAATAATCTTGGTGCTAGCTACTAGCTCCAATCCAGTTTATTGTCATGGCTCACCCAGGTCCGCTTGGCGACCCTATCTTAAGAGTTGCGATGCCACAATCTTTTAAGAAAGCGACTGCTACCTGACCTTCATACCCAACGGGAATTCAGGCCTTCTTCTAGGATTAAGGTCCGGTTTCTTTTACGATATGTTCCATCATTGAAATGCGATTTGATTGAACACACCTAAGGTGTTGTTATTATATTTCGTAAATATTTCAGTTTCGAAAGACTGATTGGTACTAGTCGGGGTTGAAAACGCAACCTCCGGATTGAAAGTCGCATGCCGTTATTTAATAATATGTGAAATAGACTCGGGCTTATAAGATTGATACGGATAAGAAGGCTCGGGCCGCGACAGACTAGTGAGGAGTGGAGTGAGGCAGCGGCGCATTTCTCGCTTCCGCTACGGCTTCCCGACGCTTCCGCGCTAATCGCGTTTGCTGTCGGTCATCTTCACTTAGGTACCAGAAATGAAGCCCTGTACATAAAACATGTAGGCGTCTACAAGTATACGTTACAGTACAACGAGATAGAGGAAACGTACTTCTTCAAGTATCAATATAAAAAAATCCCTACGCTGTTATTAGAAGAGAAATTGTTAAGGATTTACCAGGAACAACCCCGTTTATCACGAGCCAACACACAATGTCACTGTCATATCAGAATTTAACATCTCGATTTGACGATCGAGTTCTTCAGATCGTGCATTGTAACGAGTGAAAGGCCCCAATCGCCGAAACAAAGAACTCTCGATGAACCGAAAAGTTTGATCCGACAGCGGGTTGCGCTCGGGCACTTTCTCTTTTTTTCGCGGCTCTCTCGCGTTCGCGTCCACAAGCGCGGGCCCGGGCGACTCGACCACGAACGGGCGGAGAAAGTGCTGCAAGCTTCCTGGTCGCGAGAAGCGCGGGACATAGTGACGAGGGTGCAAGCCACTGACCGTTGACAAAAACGTGCTGTCTCCAGATGTGGTACTGGCTCCATCGGTCGTCGTCCTGGGCGTGTGCGTGGCCGTGCTGCAGTTGGGGCAGTGTGGGAAGCGGCGGATGAGGCGCGGGCGGCAGGAGCTGCGGCGGCGGCGCCGGCGGCCCGAGCGGCTGAAGGGCTTGCGGGTGCTGGTACTCCATGAGAACGAGTCGAGGCGCTCCGCGACGCACTCGCTCAGTGTTCACTCATCGCGACGCGGACGCTGCGGGGACGCGCGGGGCGTGCGATCGCGGCGGTGTGCGGCGCGCGACAGGCCGACGCGCGATCGCACGCGTGCCGCCTCCCTCCCGCGCCCTCTCACTCCCACCTCTAACCCTCCCCCCCTTGTCCACTCTTGCCTCTCACTTGTCAGACCTCCACCGTTTCCTCCACTTCCTCTACACGCGGCATAGTTTTTAATTACAGTGACATAATACGATGCGCGATCACTCTCCACGCGATAACTGATTACTGGTCGCGCGCATGTTATGTGTACACACGAGTGCACGTGTCGTACGCCACTTGTAAACAAAGCCCACTGCTCCTCCGACT
>JALPQI010011233.1:0-42834 GCA_025490895.1 Thaumatotibia leucotreta | reverse complement strand
GCCAAGTTTCTTACCGGTTCTTCTCGGGTCAGCGGTGTAGGGTTAGAACCGGAAGTAGTTTGAATACTAGACGATTCAAAAGAGTTTGTTGCTATTCCAATTTGAATAATAGTACATCGTGCATCAAGGGAGGTAAGTACGGAATTACTAACGAGAGTGTTAGAACTTTCTTTTATGACTCGAGTTAGTACCTATTCCGCTTACCGACCGTGATGCATACAATGTTTTTCATCACACTTGCCAACCAAAAAATAAGTTTTAGGTCTTATTTATTTATCATTATTAATATTAGGTATCAATTATACCTAATGAACTAATGATACCTATCACTTGCATGAGATCTCTTAAATATGTATTTATGATGGCAATTATGATTCATAATTTATGAAAAGACTACGAACAAATAAAATATACTTATGTACATGGTCGCAGTGAAAAGATAATTTAAAAACTATGTGCTTATAGTACTACTTACGCCATCTAGCGAGTTTATGTAATTAAATAAGTAAAACTAAACTGTAACCAGAGATTATTTACTGTAACATACCTTAATACGAAGTTGCTACTAGTCACAAGAGGGCGCTGTTATGAAATCTGATTGTAGAGGTAACATTACTATAAAATAAAATAAAATAATAACTACAAAGTCAATGAAAAAACAACGGAATATATCTAAAATTTAGACATCACGACTACACATTTACTAATGACGTCATTTAGTGTTTAATTTTTTAAGGTTTATATGTATATTGTAGGACAAGACGTTACTTCTAATGAATACTAGAGGGCGCTAAACCAACATTAAATTATTAAATTTTACTTTACTACATAAATTATCGTATTTATCTTCTTGATATCGTCACCCTAGTTCACAAACGTACTAATTACAAAATTTTCATTTTTCATTTTATTATTGCTTCGTATACAAAAAAAAAATCTGCGTCGTTTGATGTTTTCAAAACTGTGAAAAGCGTTTTCCTTCTATGGAAAACAACGTGACACAATGACATCAAGTACGGCTTATACGTGTGTTATCGTACTAAAATCCATTATTTTTTGTATTTGTTACGTTCATATATCTTAAGTGATTTTAGGTTAATAGGCTTCAATTTCATGGCCATGTACTATCGTACTAAGTGCATTTATCCTCAATGTGCTTTTACATTTTATGTCTGCAAATGTGTACTAAGTGATTTTATTATGAGTACATATTAAAAATTATAGGAACACATTCGTAACAAGTACCTTTAATTCATGTTGGTGTCTGAAATTATTATTGACCTAAAATGTTAAACCATTTTAATACTATGTGCCATAAAATTAAACGAAGATGAAATAGTTTTGAGTGTAGTTTATATTATTGCTTCTAATGTTTTTATTGTGCACTAATGCGTTAAAGTATTTTAGTACGAAATTCAAGACACCTTTTATTAAATCTTTTTTTATTCATACCTATAATTCAGTACCCAATCATCCCAGACGGGCAAAGCGCCTCGTGGCAGTAGTACGGGGAAGAAGTCGCTTTATCTGTTTTACTCTTCAGTACCTAATATCTATCCTCCTCGCACCGTACTACTCACGGTTGGGAGCGTCGGGGGTGCCGGGAGCGGGAAGTAACTGACTGAATCACTGAATCAGTTGCTGCGCCCACGCCGTTTGAGGCTCATGTGTACGTTAACGAAAACGAGATGCAATGTGCTTCGTCTTTCACTTCTTATAGTAAAAAATAACTGATTAGTATAATATACAATGTTCAGCAAGGGTCGAAGATTGGTAAATTTAATACGAGAAAATGACAGAAAACGCACGACGAGATTATCGTCAAGAAATCTGACAAAGGGTAAGTAAAACGTTTATTTTAAGTTACATACTTTTTCTTTAAACTTATTATCAAAATAATTTTAACAATCTTATAAAGTTGCATTTGTAAACTCACGTGTTTTTTTGATTTTGTATTGCTTTGTTTATTTTGAGGAATGCTTCCGCGTGGGCACTTAACGTGGTTGTGCATAAACATTTTATTCTCACCAAACAATTTGTTTTGTTCTAACAGTACTTAAGATGGTTGTGCATAGATATTGGATTATGATAATTGGGGGCTCTCGGATACTAACTGCACCTGATTCAGTTGTGCACAAGCATATTATTCTTGCTTAAAGATTTATTTTGTGATAACAGCACTTAATATGGTTGAGCATAATTATAAGATTATGATACCTGGGGGCTTCATGATACTAACCGCACATAATATGGCTGTGCACTAGTGATTTACGTTTATAGAAATAATTATTGTGTGCTAACGGGATTTAGTTTGGTTGTACATAATTTATGCAAGTGATAAATACACTTATGTTTTAATTTAGGTTGACTTTTCCTTATGCTAAATGCACTTAGTACATATGTGCAGCGCGTTGTAAATAATTATTTCGATGTATAACTGGTTTTTATGTAACTATTAGTAATTTTTTGGCTTAAATTGCATTTTCTCCGAATTACAGGTATAGTAGCGGAAATGCTGCCTAACAAAAAGGGCACCCAGGCTGACCGGATATCTAAGAGACCTGCGTACCTGATACCTGAGATCCAGATCGAGTCTTGTGAACTAAGAGATCAAGAGTTTACAGAAATAAATATTTGCAAAGTGCGCCGTGCCAAGAAAACAAGAGAACTGAAAAAAAAATTGAAAGCACCACTTAAGAAGGCATATGAGTCAGTGGTGCCCGTGACAAAAGCTAAGAAAAAGGACCTTATTACGTTGCTACGTAGACCTTCTCATAACCAAAGCACTGAGAGTGTTCGGTATGTGCAGGTCGGCATATGGCAAAACATGGGGCCTAAACCCTAAAGTACTGAGGTGGATCTACACTATGATGGTGAGACCTATCATTCTGTATGGCAGTCTGGCATGGTGGCCAAGAACTGCAAAGGGTACATGCAAAGATGCTCTGAATAAATTACAAAGAGTAACGTGCATGGCAATCACAGGCGCGTTCAGAACGACGCCAACGGCGGCATTGGAGATCCTGTTGGACCTACCGCCACTACACCTGGTCATACAGTCGGAGGCACGTAAATCCCTGCAAAGACTCAAGATCTTGGGTCTGTGGAGTGATAACATGCCGAAGACCAAACATACAAGCATGGAACTAGACAGTTACATGGATAAGTTAACAAGTATGGGCAACGATAAAATGCTGCCCAAATTTGTTTTCCAAAAGAATTTTAAAACTAAAATTCACAATAGAGCCGAATGGGCGGGGGGTCTACAACCACCAATTTCTGATGGGAACGACCTTATTTGATACACTGATGGATCCGGTACGGGCGCAGGCATTTATGAAAACGACTACCGTGGTAGTGTAAGTATGGGCAACTATGCGACTGTATTCCAAGCGGGAACCTACGCGATAATTGCCTGTGCACAGGAAATTATAGATAGACAGACTCGAGGTATGAACATCTATATATTAAGCGACAGTCAGGCAGCACTAAACTTAAGGCCCTTACGGCACCTAAAGTGGACTCTAGACTAGTATTAAACGGCACCCAAGCTCTGAACGAACTTGGAAGGCACGGCAGGCGAAACAAGGTGCAACTGGTATGGATCCCAGGGCACGAGGGCTTCTTTGGCAATGAAAATGCAGATGAGCTTGCAAGAGGGGGTTCTACAAACAACTTTGTAGATCCAGAACCATTTGTGGGACTCTCACAAGGAACCATAAAAACAGCCATGAAAGAGCGAGGTAGATGGAAGCACCAGGAAGAGTGGACCAATCTAACGGGGCTCAGGCATTCGAAGCTCTTTATGCACGAAGTAGACTCGGGCTGGAGCAAAAAGCTTTGGAAATATAGCAAAAGACAACTCAAACTCATAACGGGAGTGTTTACGGGGCACTTTGGAGTCAAAACTCTTTTGGCCAAAATGGGTCTTTCTGACAGCATAGACTGTAGAATGTGTGGCGAAGAAGAGGAGACAATGAAACACTTGATGTGCGAATGTCATGCCGTCGCCAGACAAAGGATGAAAGACTTCGGAACCGGCTATCTGGAACCGAAGGAGGTCAAAACGCTACCGCTAGGGTCCATCCTCAAACATATTGAGTTGATAGAATAATCCCTGGGGTAGGCGAAATAGGGGGCAATTACACAAAAGATCCCAATGGGTCGAAGTGTATCCGTAAGGGCCCCACCAATAACATAAGATAAGATTATTACGTTGCTAAAAGATGGTGTAATTCCTTCAGAGTACGCGAATTATTACAACAATATCCCTTGCGCAACTGAAATCATTCACGAATTTACTGACTCTGAAGAATCAGATGATGAGTAGTAGTTAGCTTTCCAAAGATTTTATAATAAAATCTTTGGATCAGTCGGAACAATAATTGTTCTGACTGATTAGGTCTTTAGTATATAAATTTCGAACTGATTATGTTTTAGTTTTCTGACCGTTGATTATTTAGTAGAATTGAAATGATAGAAGTTAAAAATGTACCTAGTTTAAAAAATGATCTCTTAATTACTTAAGTGTTATTACAAATATAAATAAACAAAGACAAACAAAGTGATATTATTTTGATTTTAGTTAAAGTTTTTTATAGTGATGTACATTTTATAAGTCGTCTTTCGGAATGGTACAAAAATAATTATGTTTTTAAGCAAAGCTATGCCTTAATGTTTTTAATTTTAAGATTATAATTTTTTCAGTGAACTGTTTAGGATTTTGAAGTTTGAGACTAAGATTTTTGTTTATACTGAGCTGTTTCTATAGTATGAGTACATGTTGATACTAATAAAACTTTTTAGCAAATCTGGTGTTATTTTGTTTTTTCCTAGTCTAAACATGTATCATAAATAAGGTACTAACTGCATTTATTTCATAATCTGGTAGTGCACAACCGTACTAACTGGGGGGGTGAACTACTTAACCCTCAGATTTGAGCATGAAAACTTACTAATATGTATTTTCTTTTCTTAAATATAGAATCTCAATAAATTATTTCAAATTATATATTTATAATTATAAAAATATCTGCTACTATTAAAAAGATATTCAAGTGCAAACATTAAAAATGCTCTCCTGTAAAATTAGTAAAAGTGTAATTAGTACGTTTGTGAACTAGGGTGACGATATGACAATGAACCAAAATATTGTTTTAAGTTTAAGCGCAGTTTCCGTATTAGTCATTCGCACACACCGATCTACCGGGTTGCTAAGAGTATTGACAATTTTGTATGTATTGTGAGTTTTGGTAGTCACTCACCCGACGAAAATAAAACTACTCTTTTTTGACAATGGGTAAAATTTTAGCGCAAATGACGAGTTGTAATAATTTATGTTGTTAGAGCAAAAAACCTTTAAAATACCATTCTGCGTGCAGGAATAAAAAAAACAATCACATATAAAATTATTATTTAATTATATTTATCTTAACATACTAAAGTGAGGAGTACACATTAAAGTCGATTTTGGAGACTTTGACATTTAACACTATAGCCCATAGACCCACCGCAAACCAGAGTTGGGCAAAAAGTAATATGATTACTTCTATAAATTACATTTGTATGAGTAATCATATTACTTTTTGCCCAACTCTGCCGCAAACTTCAAAAGATTATACATTTCAGGCTTCTGTATCTGTCACTCTAAAAAACCTGTTATTGTCGTGACAATAACAGATGCCCAGAAATAACAATTATTATAAGTCTAAGTTTGGGGTAGGGTGTTGAGATAACAGATCGACATTGTTTTTTAATCACCGGTCAAACTTTAGTAGGCGAAAATGTATGAACCATCAGACTTTTTTTGGCCGATTAATACAAAATCACCATGTATGGATAGTGTCACTATGACTTGTCTTTCTTCATACAAAAATTGTCCATTCACACAATTGGATCAACCTCCTTTTTCTTATCTTTAGTTCCTATGTTTCACCTGGGTCAGCCTTAAAATCATAGTTTAACAGCTGGAGTGCCTAGTGCCGGATCAGTTACAAGCCATTTTGACTACAATTCAAAATCATTTAAGTCATTAATCAACAAGCAAGTTTTAGTGTTCCAATGGTTAATAGCATAAAAAATTTTAATACTTTGTTTTGTTTGAAAAAATCCTGAAAACCTGATTCAACCAGATTTGGACGTACTTGGGCTCATTTGAATCTTAATCACAAGCTGATTTGATTTTAATAATAAAAAGTAAAGTCCAAAAAAAATTCGGGTCATTTGGTATACTTCGTTTTTTTTAGCATTAGAAAGACCTTTGCAGAACGAGATATAAGGTTTTTTTTACAGGCAAATTCTGCGGATCGAACAGTGAATACGAGTTATTAAATATCACGAATTTATTATCATGCTATATTAATACATACATTACTCAGTATTGTGAACAGATAAGAAACATAATGTTAGTTAATTTAAATTCTAAGATGAAAAGATAAGAATTTTAATAAATTGCGTTTGCAAATTTTCATGGAAAGGTTGTACATTAAAACACCTAAAGAGGCAGAGTTCTCACACAATTTTAAAATGTCACTGTCACTATCTATCATTCGATTTCATATTGTTGTCGGTTGAGTCGGTTGTGTTTTATATTGCTGTTAGCTTACTTAAAGATTGCTGTTATCCTTTTTGTTCAATTTCGTTATTAATTGTTGATCTATTTAGATATTTTGTTTGTTGGTGCACATTTAAAATGGATGATGTCGTAGCCGGTTCCGGCTAACGTTTTTTCATCTCTAAAGAAGAAGCGGCAAAAGCAAAATCCTGTGACTGCCATTGAAAAGCGGATGGTGGTGAATATTTACAAATTAAGAAATGTGCCATAGAAAGGACTATCCCACTAAATCGGACCGTGTGAAAAATACTGCTGAGACTGCTGGCATAATTATCGTTGGCTACAGTTTACAACATTTTACGTTGGTGTTTCCGTCCGTGGTGTTTCAACGTTGGTGGTTCCGAGTCCTCGGACTCTTCCACTGACAGTGAATAAAACTATGTACCTATGTCATCTCAGTTTTATTTTCTAATTTGTTACCAAATTCAAACTACATTAGAGCGTCCCAGATTAAAGCCGCCTATAATGGCGACAAATACTAAACGACGTTGCCGATGGGTAGGGTTTGCAATATTCGTCCAATTTTAGTATTCGAATAATACGAATACTTCGGTTTCCAGTATTCGAATATTCGAATTTTTCGAATAAAACGAATATTATTGAAAAAATAACTAATTAATGTTTCCATGGCGTCTAATTGTATAATATACGACGTAAAATGAAAGTGCAATATCCAAAAACAGACTTTTATGATACCTAGGTACGGTCCATGGCATTCTAGCTGGTCTAGAACTCTAGATTCAGTGTAAGGAGTTACAAATTGTCTTTCATATGGATTCAAATATGAGATACTTGATAATATCTTTAATCATATTATCCATATCCATTTTTTAATCTGACATGTATGTATAAAAGTGTAAATTGAAGTAGAACCAAGGTCAACAATAATTCGTTATGAAAAAATATTCTAAAACGTTGCATGAAAAGATAACCATTAACAACCAAGCAAGAGGGTTTTCAGTCTAAACTAAAAATGAAATTTAAACTTAGGCTGAATAAGATTGTTATAGTCAATAATTAATACATATAGCGTAATAGTAAAAAATATTGTTCTTATTTTACTTACTTTATTTATCAAACGTTTTATTAATAAAAAACTTTATAATTTGGTTTTATTTGAATACTGATATTTTATCATTATTTCTGAATCCAGCCAAAAACATATGACCGAGCTTTTATGGTATTACAGTTCATACTAATTACGAAACTAGTGATCGGGGTCTCTATATTAATACTAATTTACAATTTCTCATGCTGTGTTTTAAGTCTTGCGAACCAGAGTAGTAATAAAAACATCGTAATTCATTTACAATACCTGTGGTATGGCTTTAGTTTTGAAAATATTAACTTTGGCAAGGTATACGATAAATCAAATAATATAATAAAGGTCGTATAATTTTAGAATCACCACTTGCTCTCACTTATTACATTCGGTAGATATTATTTTCGCGAGAAAAGATCCAAAAAAAAATTTTTTTAAGGTAGGTAAATTTAATGTTTTTCCTACTCAGAATAACGAGTTCTTTCAATCTAGGAGAAAAAAAGTACAAGAAAAAAATGGTCCCACATTTTTCATACATTTTACATGCTCTCCACTTTGTAACCGCTGTACAAAGTGTTTGAAAAGCGGTTACGTAATAGAAACAAAAATTTGGGTCACTTTTTTTCTTCTAGTAGGATCGAAAGAGCTCGTGATTCTGAGCAGGAAAAACATAAAATTTACCTGTTTCAGAAAAATAAGTTTTTGGATCTCTTCTCGCGAAAATGCCCATTTATAACATATATTATATGCTCTTTACTTATCCTAAACTACCTGTACCTGGTGTTTGTTTGCTAACTTTTTAGTAATCTGTCAGAACTTTGCTTGCAGAATATGCATTTTGAACATTTTTGGAAAACAATTAAAGCTATCACCTTTTAAGTAAGTCCACTAAATAACGATTATTTCAATTGATTTCATTGAATTTAACTTTGTTTAATCATTAAAATCTATTATTACATTGATATTAATTGTAATCTTGGGATTTTATCGTATTTCTGCGCAAATTTTAATTATTTTCAAACAGTTATTCACTATTCGAAATATTCGTTAAATTCGAATAATGACTGTTGTCAAATTCGAATAGTATTTCAGGAGAATAATTCGAATATTCGAATACTCGAATATTCGAATTGCAAACCCTACCGATGGGTAGGGTTGTCTTAGTATTGTTATCTGCTCAGTCTTTATGACACCGTGTCCGCTTTTATACCGATAGTTTTAATCCTTAAATGCATGACTTTTAAAAGTATTGGGAGTGCATAATGTAAGCTAGATTAAATATGCAAATATTGAAATAAAACTATGAAAACGGATAAACTCGCGTATATTAACTAATTTTAACTTCATTCCGACGTTTCGAACACTTTAAAGCTAAAGTGTTCGAAACGTCGGAATGAAGTTAAAATTAGTTAATATACGCGAGTTTATCCGTTTTCATAGTTTTATTTCATGAGTAATCCTCGCGGTAACCGAAGAAAATATTATGCAAATATTGTTAAATTTTAGACTGTAAACTTCATTAAATTCAGTAAATGTAAAATAGGTACGATATGAGTTAGAAATAAAAAAAAAATACTTAGTTAAAAACTGCAAAACACTAAACGAAAAACTTTCAATATTTAACTTTTTTCTAAATTGCCGCCATCTTGCTTATAAAACACTTAAAACTTTTTTAAATACAGTTTTGCCAACAAATTAATAATAAATGTGAAAACTATGCGTTCAGCTATCGGTAAATATCAAATGATATTGTATGTACATAACATAACATAAGTTCCGAGAAATTCAGTGGTATCGGCCTAAATCGAAGAAGGAAGGTTTACGACCACTGCTTCTTTGTTCACCCGTTTGACAGATAATTCTAATCTTAAATAAAACGAAGTATAGTAGGTATACAAATGTGCCAACACTTTTGTGTATATTTTTTTTTTAGTCCTTGTGGACAGGCAAAAGCACTAAGCCAGCCTTTTGTGTATAAAACTTCATAGTGGCAAATGTTTTGACTGTTCGAAAAAAATTTTGATTTGACAGTCATCATGCCTATTGATTGCTGTATATTGATGTGGCTAGCGACAATATAGCTTCAGTATTTAAAAGGCGAGTTTCTTCATCAGTAGATACATGTGCTGGTCTACTTCGAAGCCATGGAGATTGTTTGCATCTCCCTGTAACCGCATCAGCAGACCTCCGAATGACACATAGGCAGCTAGACGAGATGCAGTTTCCATAGCTGCTTCGTCTCCTTCTATCCTGTAAATTATATCATTGTAGTGTATTGAAATATGAGGGTACACCTACAAAACCAGTCTGGATATGTCAGGTACGCAAGTACGTGTCCTCTCCCGATTTTCGGCGGTTTTATTGGGATATAATAGTGGCGACGAGTAAATTCGGTAGTTAAAACGTGTGTTCGGTCGTGTTAGTGATAATTTGTGAAGTTGGTAGTGTTAATTTGAAAAAATGGGTATTAAATTTGGTGAATTTGATATGGCTCATGGCTGCTGGGAAAATTACGTTACAAGGTTTGAATTCTGTCTTAGCGCAAATGATATTGTGGAAGAGGAGAAGAAAAAGGCGAATTTGTTGGCGGTATGTGGTTCTCAACTATTTGATTTGATTGTTTCTTTGGCATCTCCAACAAGTATTGGCAACATAACCTATAAAGAAATTTTAGAATTTTTAAAGGCTCATTTCCATCCCACACCAAATGAGATTGTAGAATCCTTCAAATTTCACTCAAGGAATCAAGAAGAAGGGGAAAAAATCAGGGATTATGTGGCAAATTTAAGGAAATTGAGTATTCATTGCAATTTTACAGATTTGGACAGAACTTTACGTGATCGATTGGTATGTGGTATAAGAAGTAAAGAAGTTCAAAAGAAATTGCTACAATGTCAGAAATTAACTTTTAATCAAGCTACAGAGATAGCATTTTCACATGAGAGTGCCACATTCGATTCTAATATAATTATAGTCCCAGGGCCATCTAAACCAAATGTGGAGATTGATGAACCCATGGAAGTAAACAAAATCACTAGCAAAAAAATAGATAAAAACAATAAAGCTTGTTTCAGATGTGGTAGGCAGCATCGAGGAGAGTGCAGGTTTCGCTGGAGTAGATGTAACGGTTGTGGTAAAATTGGTCACATCGAAGTGGTGTGTCTTGCCAAAAATAAGCAGGATGGTGGATCTAAATCTAACTGTAACGGCTTATATGCAGAAATAAACCATGTGAGAGAAAATAAAGTTGATCCTTATATGGTGAAAGTGACAATTGAAGGGTCTTTGATTGAAATGGAGGTAGACTCTGGATGTGCATTTACTCTAATTTCGGAATCGACAGCCAGACTCATTTGGAAGAGGAAACTGCCTGTATTAGATATGGATGATGTTAAACTGACTACATGGAATGATAACCAATTAAAGATATTAGGAAAAGTCAGTGTGCAGGTCTCTTATAAAGGGTTGCAAAATAACCTTATGCTTTATATTGCTAGCGGTAATGGACCTAGTCTTTTGGGGCGTAATTGGTTTCAACCTTTCAGGATACGGGTGGAAGGAGTGTTCAACCTGAAAATGAAGAGTGATGAGATAAAACTGTTGCTCCAGAAATATAGCGATGTTTTTCAGGAAGGGTTGGGGAAGTATAGAGGCCCAATGGTAAATATTACTCCCAAAAAAGGAGCAGTACCTAAGTTTTTAAAATGCCGGCCGATTCCTTTTGCTTTGAGAGAAAGAGTAATTAAGGAGATTGACAGGCTGGTAGATGAATGAGTATTGATACCAACCACTCATTCTGAATGGGCTACCCCTATAGTGCCCGTTTTAAAACCGAATGGGACTGTCAGGTTATGCGGGGACTATCGGTCTACGGTAAATATGGCAACTGATACTGATACATACCCTTTACCTACACTGGATGAAGCTTTCACAGCTGTACAAGGAGGAATAGTTTTCAGCAAAATTGATTTGGAAAGGGCTTATACTCAAGTCAGTGTAGATGAGCCGACAGCCCAGCTATTAACAATAAATACACCAAAAGGACTTTACAAAATGAAACGTTTAGCCTTCGGGGTTAAGGCTTGTCCTGGTATATTTCAGAGACTGATGTCTTCTTTGCTTGCAGGAATAAGAGGAATAGCTGTACTGTTGGATGATATTGTTGTCAGTGGATCTGATGTAGCTGAACATAACACGAGATTGGAAATGGTTTTAAAGAAACTACAAGAGGCCGGGTTAAGGGTGAACAAGGATAAGTGTAATTTTGCAGTAAGCGGAGTGAAATTTTTAGGATTTCTAATTGATGAAGCTGGAATACATCCTTGTGAAGATAAGATTCACGCCATTGAGAGTACACCGGCTCCAAGTAATATTAAAGAGCTCCAGGCTTTCTTAGGATTGCTTAATTTTTATGACCGGTTTTTGCCTCATAAAGCAAATATTGCTGAACCACTATATAAATTACTAAATAAAGATGTAAGATGGCAGTGGACTAGACAACATCAGGAGGCTTTCGAAAAGTTGCGGTGCATGTTATCGAGCACGGACACTCTTGTCCATTACGATGTGAATAAGAAAATAATAATGTCTTGCGATGCATCACAATTTGGCTTAGGTGCAGTTTTGGAACACGTAATGGAGGATGGGTCTGTGAGACCGGTGATGTTTGCTTCAAGGACCATGAACGTTCATGAAAGAAATTATGGTCAAATAGACAAAGAGGCCGCGGCTATAGTATTTGGGCTTAAAAAATTCCACCAGTTTATCAGTGGGCGGAAAATTACGATCAGGACGGATCATAAGCCATTATTAGGGTTATTTGAACCTAAGAAGCCTATTCTTAATGTTATATCTCCCAGAATGTTGCGATGGGCTTTGCTATTGAACTCGTATGACTACTCCATACAATACGTGGAAGGTAAAAAGCTTGGAAATGCTGACGCATTGAGTAGATGGCCAACGCGCGACCAATCGACAGAAGAAGAATACTTAGGCGTCTTGCTCATAGAGGAAACCCCGAGCGAGCTGGAACTATCGGCTGATGAAGTGGCTAAACTCACGATTAGAGATAATACTCTGAGCAAAGTGTTGTACTGGATTCGGAATGGCTGGCCTAGCAAAATAGATACGGATTATAAAGTATATTGGCAGAAACGTAATGAACTGTCAGAATACAAAAATTGTATTCTGTGGGGTAATCGAGTTGTGATACCAGTCAAGATGAGACCATACATTCTACAGGAATTACATCATAATCATGATGGCATCGTAATAACTAAAGCTATGGCTAGAAGTTATTTTTGGTGGCCGGCTATCGATAGAGAAATTGAGAACATGGTGAAAGCTTGTGAAGTTTGCGCTGAGAACAGAAATATGCCTTCGCAAGTAAGTCATAAATGGTTGAGGCCTGAGAGAGCATGGTCAAGATTACATGTCGATTATGCTGGACCGTTTCAAGGAAAGACGTTCCTCATACTAATTGATTCTTACTCAAAATGGCCAGAAGTTAAGATTGTCGCTGATATGAGCTCGGGCACACTTATTAGAGTTTTAAGGGACATATTTGCAGAACAAGGATTGCCTGACACTTTGGTTAGTGATAATGGCAGGAGTTTTATTTCAGAGCAGTTTCGAGAGTTTTTATCAACAAATGGCATAAAACAAGTCTTAACACCACCATATCACCCTGCGTCTAATGGACAGGCGGAGAGAACCGTGCAAACGGTTAAACATAAGTTGAAGAAACAGTCTACGCTTCCATGGCACATAAGATTACCTACTATATTATACGGCTTGCGTACTACACCTAATAGTACGAGTGATAAAACACCTGCAGAACTTTTGAATAACAGGCGGTTCAGGACTAAGTTCGATAACTTGAATCCCCTGACGTTTAAGGATCAGGCAAATGTGGCTGCATGTGATGAGAATGAGAATACTAAAGTTCGATCGTTTCAAACGGGACAGACAGTGTACTTCCGGAATTACAGTTCGGGACCACGCTGGTTGAAAGGTGTTGTAGAGAAGAGGCAAGGAATTTGTAGGTACATAATACAATGGGAAGGGAAGTTGATCAAACGACACATTAATCAGATACAAAGTCATGGGGGTGAGGAGAGTGAGATGCACCAGGGTACATCAGATGGAGCTCCTAGTGAATTTGTGTATCAAGACGAGAGTAAACCATCTACAGAAAGTGATGATGATGATGATGAAACTGGTAGACGAGTATGTGCTACACCTCCCGCCTCACAGTGGGCTGATATTATAGGAGTGTCTGGTCCTCAGGATTATACTTTTAACCAGAGCCAAGAACGCATACCGCCAGCCAGTAAACGAGCTAGATCGCCTTCTTCGCCACAAGACATGGAGGCCAAGAGACTGGCTGTAGACTATGATGAGGGGTCAGAGCCTGAGCCTGAAGTATCTGGGGACTTAGAATAAAAGTATGAACTTAACTAGTTAGTATTAGAATAAGTAGTGTAAGGAATTTGCAACAAATTATTAAATAGTGTTAGTGGACATATGAGTGATTAATGTAAGACTAAAGTGTTGGTGGACTATCTCGAGGGGAAGGCATGTAGTGTATTGAAATATGAGGGTACACCTACAAAACCAGTCTGGATATGTCAGGTACGCAAGTACGTGTCCTCTCCCGATTTTCGGCGGTTTTATTGGGATATAATAATCATAAATGTTACTAATTTCTACTCGTGCCTAATGTAAAGCCAAGTGCAAAAATACGTAGTGAAAGAACACCATTGTGTAGGGTGCGTCACGAAGGCTATAACAACTTTTGATATAATATTAGTCGCAATAACGCTCATTTGATATAATTATTGAATCATATAACAACAAATAATATATTTACAAATGATATAATTATTATTTTATATAATAATCATTTGAAATAATGATATTTCATATAACATACTTTCAGTTTAATTCATATTTCGTATAATGATCTTATAGTATAACGCTACTTTTCGTAAAACTTGATAATTACCAAGATATTGGCTCCTAAATAAAATTTGGTTTTGATCATAATTACTAACGAATGGGGACTAAATCTGCAGTGAGCGAGCAAAGCGAGCGAACAAAACCTTCCGGGGCAGATCCGACTCGGATAGGTTAGGTTAGAAGACTAAGGCGGGAGCTTTGCTCCCGCCTTAGTCTTCGAGGTTATTTTTTTTTTTGCAACCCAGAAAAGTTTATTATTGTATATCAAAAAAGAATTATACCGTATGAAGGTTATACAAAATAAGTGTTATATTAACTATTCATTATACTAAACAATAATAGATATTTTAATATTATACCAAAAGTTTATTATATACAATGAACGATTATATACTTCGAAAATATATTTTTTGTTGTTATATCGAATGAAAATATATTAAGTATTTTTATACGGATCATTACACACCCCATTGTGTACAGCAGAAAATACAAAAAATTGTTCAAAAAAGATGTGCATTTTTAGGTACATTTCCAATTTAAGGGTTAAAGGTAATAAAGTCGAGAAAATAATATATATTTTGCCACCTAAATTGTAATAATTTTTTGACGTCGTCTGAACATTGCCCAAAATGTACAAATTGTCAACACAAAACTAACCTATAAACCTTGCCAGACATAACGTATTCAAAGCTGTCAGCGCGGTTTCCCTCCGTGTCCAGTGGGTTCCACTCGCCACCGTCCGGGTACCCGTTCTCCCGTAGTGTCGTCGCCAGCACCAGCCGAAACTTATCCCCCAATTCCATCGGATATATCCACGAATTAATGTCCAAAATCAGGTCCATCTTAAACGACTCTGATTCGCAGTGCAAACGACTGACGCGGTCGAATTTCTTGCCCTCAGGATCCATGTCTTTGACGTTGAATATGTCCTCGAATAGAACTCCTGCCATTTTGAGTTATTTTTGCTGTAAAATGCTAAAAACAAGCCGCCACGGCGAGAATTCAATAAACTCATGAATGCCGAGTGTTTGACATTGACAGCTTTGACTTGACAATAAAATATGAGTGTTGCATTATACGTTAAATGGCGAAACAAAACTCTTCGGAAAGAAAAAGCATGCTTTATGCTTGCACGTGAAGTACGACGGAATTTCAATGTTACTAAGGTATAATTTATTGTCTTGAAAGAAATGTGTTATGATAAATCACTACAGGAAAATATTAGCACCAACGAGCTTCATGGCCGGAATAAGAAAACTATAATGTTATTCGTTGATTTCCCTGAAGTAGACATCATACAAAATTTGTGATAATATTAATAAAATACATGCAAGTGTTTGTGTTCATTATATTACTGTAATGGAACACATTTTTTTTAACATTATTTATGAACGCACATCATAATGTTGCCATACAACACTTGCCAAGTGCGTACACCACATTGTCCTTAAAAAAACAGCGGAACATTAAGCTAACCTCTAACCCAAAAAGCACTGCACGTGTTGGGTTATTGTGTGCGTTTTAAATCAGTGAACGACGCAAGTGCCCCAGATATCCAACGTGGACTAGTTATACAAGTGTGCTTGACGCTCCTGCGTGTGAATAATAAACACACATATTATATTCGTCCAAAATGACTGAAGTATTGCAACCCGGTGCGGACGTATTGTCCGAGAAAAAGAAGAAGAAAAACAAGGATACTGTGTCATTGGGTGCGTTTCAGAAGCTCGGGGACTTCAAGATCGAGCCCTCCGAAAGTGTGAAGAAGCTAGATACAGCTTACTGGCCGCTGTTGTTGAAAAACTTCGATCGCCTCAACGTGCGAACCAACCACTACACTCCTCTGCCCTTCGGTCACTCGCCATTGAAGCGTCCTATCGCCGACTACATCAAATCAGGCTTCATAAACGTCGATAAACCCAGTAACCCGAGCTCTCATGAAGTAGTTTCATGGATAAAACGTATTCTGAAAGTGGAAAAGACGGGGCATTCGGGCACGCTCGATCCCAAGGTTACGGGATGCCTCATCGTGTGCGTAGATCGTGCGACGCGGCTTGTGAAGTCTCAGCAGAACGCCGGCAAGGAGTACGTGGCTGTTTTCAGTCTTCACTCTGCAGTGGAAAGCATAAAAAAAGTGACTCAAGGCTTGGAGAAGCTGCGAGGTGCGTTGTTCCAGCGACCGCCCCTAATATCTGCCGTGAAGCGACAACTGCGTGTCCGGTCAGTTTACGACAGCAAACTACTTGACTTTGATACTGAGCGCAACATAGGAGTATTTTGGGTTAGCTGCGAAGCTGGCTCTTACATCAGAACTATGTGCGTCCATCTGGGGCTCATGCTCGGAGTCGGAGGCCAGATGATTGAGCTGAGGAGAGTGCGGTCCGGCATCCAGGGGGAGGGAGAAGGTATGGTCACCATGCATGACATCTTAGACGCTCAATGGGCTTATGAAAACCACAAAGACGAAACCTACCTTCGCAGAGTCATCAAGCCTTTAGAAGGTCTCCTAGTTGCACATAAAAGGATTTTTGTGAAAGACAGCGCAGTCAATGCTATCTGCTATGGAGCTAAAGTGCTTCTACCTGGTATTTTAAGGTACGAAGATGGAATAGAAATTGACCAGGAAATAGTTATCGTAACAACGAAAGGAGAAGCTATAGCGTTAGCTATTGCGTTAATGACCACATCAACAATGGCGTCATGTGACCACGGAGTGGCTGCGAAGCTAAAACGGGTAATTATGGAGAGGGACACATATCCTCGCAAATGGGGTCTTGGACCGAAAGCTTCTCAGAAAAAACAGTTAATACAGCAAGGGAAATTAGACAAATTTGGTAAACCAAATGAAAATACGCCATCAGAATGGCTGAATAGTTACAAGGACTACAGCAAAGGAAAATCTAAAGAGAACGGAGAAGCTGATGATGCCGAAGAAGGCAGCAGGAAGCGTACAGCCAGCACCGCCAACGCTGACGATACGAATAACTCAATTGAAGTAAAATCAGAGAAGAAGAAGAAAAAAAAGAAGCGTGACCTAGATGAAACTGCAGAAGGAGACACTACAGCTGCCGACACCACAATGGAGGTGGCAGAGGACGGAGAACAAAAACAAAAGAAAAAGAAGAAGAAGAAGGACAAACAGAAAGACAGAGAGGAGGAATGAGGACTATTTTGTTGAAGTCAGTGAGATATAGTGAAATCGGATGCAATCAGTGAAAATTCAGCTTGTTTGTACTCTCAGAAATGTAGATTTATCTGTGAAAAAGTAGGAACTATTATATCCAAGGGTTATCTTCTGGCAGGGCTGGAAGTAAATTTACTGTCTAATTAAAATCATCCTTAAAACCACACCAAATGCGTCTAGCTTTGTAGTTGTAGCTTATGTAAAAGTTATAGTAGATGGCACACCGTTTTACTATACTGGTGTGCCATCTAATAGACATTCACATATGATACAACTCGTATGCCACGCATCTGGTGTGGCCTATCCTTTAATTTTACACATTTGTGTGTTTTTTTGTTCAACAATTTTAAAATCCTGTAAAATCATAATCAAATTATTCTCCTATCTTGACTGTGGATAGTATGCTTAAAATGTAACTTTGAGTGCTATGTAAGATGTTAAAGTAAGTATAGAGTAAAAATGCTAGAAGCATTGTGTAACTGCTAGTACTTTTTATTGTAATCAACGTTTTAGTTATTTTAACATGTAAACAGGTTGTGTTGACATGTATGTAGGACAAAAAACTATAACTACATGTAAATGACAGTTTTATAATTAAACAGTTGCCCAGTGTGCTAGATTCTGTAAGTGATTGTTTTTTAAATGTATTAATATTCTAGTAATTTATCTTTCTTACTACACATGGCAGGATGTCAAGAAGGCCTAGTAAATAGCACTTATGAATCGTCAATATGTTCTCTGATTCTAAACACTGAAAATATTTTATTTCTGACAAGAAACTATATAAAAAAAGTTGCAATATCATATAGAAATAATTAAAATTTTGATAAGTAAATGCTTGATTTTATGGAGGATATTTTAATGAAATTTTAACGTGTTGGTTTTTGAATTGCAAAAGAATTTCAACACTTTTATTCTTAACACTAAATTCAACCTAGCTTCTTTGAAATTAAAAAGATTTAATGAATTTACCTCCAAAAAAAAGTTAAACAAAATCACATCCTATAATTTGGATGTTGTATTAAGAAATAATTGCTAGAATATGAATATGTTTATATTTCTGTTGAGGTATGTCCTGATATGCTACGGGTTTTGCATTTTTCTACTGACCGCTGTTAGTATCGACGTTTCAAGCCAGATGTGTTTTATTTCAGAAGTTAATAGTTTTAAGTTAGTTTTTAAGTAAAATGTTGGAGTTGTAAGTTTTACTTTGTAAACTGGTCAACATTAAAATTATAAAATCTATTCTTGTTTTAACTACCTACCCTCTAACCAAAGGTACAATCACTTGTTAGACGAGCGTTCGCCTCGGGTAATGCGTATCATAGAGTATTGAATAATATACCATTACTACCACTAGCCACAAACACCTATTTTTGGAGAGGCATAATGTCCAGTTTAGCGTGAAACTGAAGTAGCAGTGGGCGGGGCACATTGCGCGTAGAACCGATGGCCGCTGGGGCGGGAAGGTTCTCCAGTGGCGGCCACATACCGGAAGGCCTAGCGTGGGTAGGTTTTCCGGTATGTGGCCGCCGTAGGACTGATGACCTGGTGACGGTCGCAGGAGTCCGCTGGATGCGGGTGGCACAGGACCGGTCATTGTGGCAATCTTTGGGGGAGGCATATGTTCAGCAGTGGACGTTGTTCGGCTGATATGATGATGATAAATTGATAATGTCCAATGGTGGATGCCTTTTGGCTGATATGACGATGTTGACTGCACAGTCGCTATTAGATATAAGAAGCGGCAACTCTGACGCCATATCAATACAGGCTTGTTCAGAAGTTTCTGAGCACCTTGGCCGCTTGATATTATTGATGGTGACTACGTAGTTAGGTACGCGTCGTAATCACTTTTTGCCTTAGGTACCAATGTTTTTTGTTTAAGTACTTCATCAAAATCCAAATCTTTCTACAACGCACCTTCATAAGAATTATAAGTTACGTTATAATAATTAAATAGTAATTAAATTAATTAACATGGAAAAAATACTAAATTCCTGTATTCATTTGATAGTTTTCGAATTTGTAAATAGTACCTAATTAGTGCCATCTAGTGAACAACTTATACATTAAACAACAATTCTACTCATCGCTAGATGGCGCTATCAAAGCGGACCTTCTACTTTTCCTCTAGCGCAGTGTTTTTCAAACTGTGGGTCGCGACCCCCAGGGGGGTCGCGGCACTTATCCAGGGGGGTCGCGACGAAGTTCAGCTTTAAGAGCAACTTATGACAGCCTGATTTGATTTTTCCTAACTTAAAAAGTCGGAGGTTTTTAAAATTAAATATTGTTAATAAAACATATAATTTAAGATACATTGTATTCATTTTATAATTAGCTTCATTTTGACTAATTTGTCAAACCGAGGTTCCTGTCGCGACACGCTGACAATTAAATCATTTTCTAAATTTAATTTATTCCCTTTTTTGGTTTTTATGTCCACCATTGTAGAAAACGTCAGCTCACATCAATATGAAGTAGCAAATGGGAACAAAACTTTAAGGGCCTCTTTTGCTAAATTTGGATATTCTGTCATTATTTTTACCCAGAACGCACCAATTGTAATATATACGAACTCCAACTTAAGCATTCTATCAGATGCAAGTTCCAAAAGTGTTTCTCTCACCGGGGCATTGAGATCAGCCAGCTCAACGGACTTATTAAAAAAAGGATTCAAAATCCAACTTTATCCATCACCAATTAATGTTTTGTTTGAGAAATAACTTAAACAGTTGGTTTTTTAAACTTTGCAAGCTCTCCACCAAAAGTCCATAACAGGAATATGAATTTCTATGTTCACGGAGTCTTGGATGATTTTAGCCATGCAAGGGAAAGAATCAAACTGCATACTACTTACCTACGCTCCTGTGATAAGAAAAATAATGAGTAGGTTGATAAACTGAATCTACTTACCCATATAAATAAATATAGGGTGCGTTCTAAAACGCATAATATTTAACAGAGTGACTGATAGAAAGGTGCGTTCCTTTGTTATACTTGTTATAGGAATTTGTACTACTTATAGGTATTTGTCGTAGAAACGAGGTACGGGGGGTCGCGAAAAAAATTGAGTGGCTAAAAGGGCCGTGACACCAAAAAATTTGAAAAACACTGCTCTAGCGGAACAGAATCGAGGTTTCGATATTCTGTGATTTGGCTATTTTACTAGTTTTTTATTATAATAACATCAAAAATACCCACGGATGCGGGTGCTCCCGAGATCCGGTCAGGGTCCATGCCTCCGGCGTGTCTTCATCGGTCGGAATGGAATCCGAAGGGTACCCGTCAGTACTTCAATACTTGCCTTAATTGCTCAGGGGGGCTCAGGTGTGGAAGTGTAAATTTGCGTAAGCGTAGCAGGTGCATTATTGGCCATAGCAGTAGCATGTGTCCGGAGCCCTATCTTTACCAAGCCAACCTTCATCACCATAGTGGTCCATCATCGCTAGGTATGCGGCATCAAGAGGGCCGCATCCCAGCAGGTCTATTAGCCAAAATGCCATTCTGCAATCGTATACGATAAGCGATAATAAATTATGTACCTATGCGAATAACAGATTCGCGAAAAGCCACGTGAACATTTCCATACATTATTATGGTCCCGTGACTTATCGCTAATCGTATACGACTGCAGAACGCCCCAACTCAATCATGAAGATGATCGGAGACAGGCTGGACTGTCCCTATTTGATTCGCTGTAGTCACCTACAGTCCCAGGGAGGTGTCGGGTTCATCGTCCACAAGTCCCTCGTAAACAACGTGGTGAAGATCGAGAGTGTGTCGGCTAGGGTGGCGTACCTTATACTCAGAGTATCTGAGAGATACTCGCTGAAGGTCATACAGGTGTACGCGCCGACTTCGACACACTCCGACGACGAGGTGGAGGCTATGTATGTGACATATAATCTCCTTCGTGCCGTCTTCCCTAATTGTCTATGATTTAATTATTTGAAATATCTGTCAATGATTTATGTTCACATCTAGTTTCGTTCTAGTTTATTAAAGCCAAGTTTTCTGTTGGTATTTCGGTTTCATTAATGTATCAATTTAATAAACTAGAAAAGTAATGGCGGAGTCGAATAAAGAAGAATATTTAGCGAGATATCTTAGACCGGAAAAATTTGATGTCGAACCCACTTCCACCAATGCCGGGGATAAGTGGACGCATTGGCTGTACACATTCACAAACTTTCTCTCTGAACACATCCCCACCGATGCTACAGGTACCGCTTCTACGGATAAAATAAAATTAAAATTACTGGCGAACCATTTATCATCCAACATTTTTATTACTGTAAAAAACTGTCAAACCTATGAAGCCGCAATTGAACTGCTGGAGAAAGCGTACGTCAAACCTCAAAATGAAATACTGGCTCGCCACATCCTCAGCACAAGGAAACAAAAGCAAGAGGAAAGTATTTCCGAATATTGCCGTGCATTGCATCTTTTAGCACAAAAATGTAATTTCAAATCTGTCTCGGCTGACGAACATAGAGAACAAGCAGTTCGGTGTGCCTTTATCGCTGGTATTCTGTCACCTAAAATACGGGAACGTTTATTAGAAAAATCTACACTGTCAATGGACGATGCTTATAATCAAGCCATAAGTCTAGAAACGGCAGAACAGGATTCCAAAACAATGGGCGTCAGTATTCCTAACACATTAAACGCCTTACTCGAGCCATCTCCACCAGGACCATCAAGTTTCCTCGCACCGAACCTCAACAATGCTGCGATCCCTATGCCTCAACAACCAGCTATACGTCGTTGTTTCTTTTGTGGTGGAAAAGTCCATCAAAGAATAAAGTGTCCCGCTTTTCACACCTTCTGTCAGCTATGCTCTAAGAAGGGTCACTTTGCTTCAGTCTGTCGATCCCGTAACTCTTCCACTCCCACGAGTAACGCTCTGCCGACTCCCAGCGCTCCTGTCGAATGCCTGCATTGTTCTCAACATCCTTACAATCCTGAATATTCTGCTGCAAGCCCTTCCAGCCTAAAAAAGGCTACGACTCCTATTACTGTCAACAATATGTGCGCTGATGCTTTGATCGATACTGGGAGCTCTACGAGCTACATCGATAGAAACATAGCACGAATAATGAACTTGCGACAACATCCTCATCGTCAAACTATAAATTTGGCTTCCCTGGATCACACGTCACAAGTAGATGGGGTTTGTTTTGCCACCGTTCAAATAAATAATCACGTATATAAGCACTGCCCTCTTCTCGTCATGGGAAATCTGTGCGCCGACGTCATCGTCGGCCATGACATACTGAAAACTCACTCCAAAGTAGAGTTCGAATTCGAAGGAACTAGAGAACCCTTGCACATTTGTGTAATGGAAGCCTCTGTACCACCAGCATCCATTTTTACGCATTTATCCGCTGACATTTCTCCTATTGCTATCAAGTCTAGACGTCATAACAATGAGGAAGAGGAATTTATCCAAGCTGAAATATCGAAACTCTTAAAAGATGGAATCATTGAACCGAGCGTTTCTCCTTGGCGCGCTCAGGTACTCGTTGCTGGTGGTGGAGTACATCGAAAGAGGTTGGTTATAGATTACTCCAGAACTATCAATAAGTATACTTACCTAGATGCCTATCCACTGCCTAATATTGAGTGTATAGTCCAGAACGTGGCTAGATTCAATCATTTTAGCCAAATTGATTTGAAAAGTGCTTACCATCAGGTACCTATATTAGACAATGAGAAAATATATACAGCCTTTGAAGCCTGTGGCAAGCTATGGCAGTTTAAACGTATCCCCTTCGGTGTAACTAACGGAGTTGCTGCCTTTCAACGTACTCTGGAATACATAATTGAGAAAGAAAAACTTCAAGGAACCTTTGCTTATCTTGACGACGTCACAGTATGTGGCAAAAATAAAGAAGAACACGACAAAAACTTACAGCAATTCATGGCCGCTGTTAGAAAATATAGACTCACTTTAAACGAAGAAAAAAGTAATTTCAGCAAAAGTTCTATTAGCCTGAAGCCTCCTTGGATATACTGTCAATGACAACGTAATTGAACCTGATAAAGATAGACTTGAACCCTTAATAAAACTGCCATTACCGCAGAACTCTTTAGAACTAAAGCGGACGCTTGGACTATTTGCTCATTACGCTAAATGGGTCCATAACTTTTCGGATAAGATACAACCGCTAATTAATAATAATAACTTTCCTCTGAATGACAACGCGAAGCGTAGCTTTGAACATTTAAAATCGGACATTAAGAAGGCCGCTTTAGTTGCCATTGACGAAAAAGAAACATTAACCGTAGAGACTGATGCATCTGACTTCGCCATAGCCGGAACCCTATCTCAAAAAGGTCGTCCAGTTGCTTTCTTCTCCAGAACTTTATCAGATAGTGAACGCAAACACGCTTCCGTCGAGAAAGAAGCATGCGCTATCGTTGAGTGTCTTCGAAAATGGCGTCACTACCTTATCCACAGACATTTCCTCCTAATAACCGATCAGAAATCCGTAAGCTATATTTTCGACCAAAACCATTTAAGCAAAATTAAAAATGACAAAATTGAGAGATGGAGATTAGAACTTTCATGTTATAAATACGATATTATATACAGACCAGGCGTAGAGAATACAGCCGCGGATGCTCTTTCAAGAGTCTGTGCATTCATGGGCAACAGCAAATTATACGAACTGCATGATGCTCTTTCTCACCCCGGCATAACAAGAATGTATCATTGGATTAGACTAAAGAATCTTCCGTATAACCTAAACGATGTCAAACAAATGACTGCTTCGTGTCGCGTGTGTGCCGAAATAAAACCACGCTTTGCTAAGGCAAAAGGCACTTTGATAAAAGCTCTATCAGCCTTTGAGAGATTGAACATTGATTTTAAGGGACCATTACCGTCAAACACAAATAACAAATATATTCTTACAATAATCGACGAATACTCACGCTATCCTTTCGCATATCCTTGTCCTGACACTTCATCGGCGACAGTTATAAAGTGCCTGAAAGAGCTTTTCTTTGAATACGGTCAGCCTCTATATATACATAGTGACAGGGGATCATCATTCATGTCAGAAGAAATACAAAGTTTTCTTAAGAAATGCAACATTGCCACTTCTCGTACGACTCCTTACAATCCCCAGGGTAACGGTCAAGTCGAAAAACTTAATGGAACACTCTGGCGGACTATACAACTATCATTAAAATCTAAGAATCTGTCCATTGAAAACTGGGAACAAGTTTTAAAACTTTCTCTTCACTGCGTGCGATCGCTGCTCTGCACTGCGATTAATGCAACTCCTCATGAGAAACTATTCAATTTTCCTCGGAGGACACCAGTTGGTGAGTCGCTCCCGTCCTGGCTTGTTCCGGGACCCATTCTATTAAAGAAATTTGTTCGATCTAAAACTGACCTCTACGTCGAAGAAGTTGAGTTACTACATAGTAACCCGAGCTACTCGTATGTTCGACGACGTAATGGCCAGGAGTCTACTGTATCCAACAGACATTTAGCACCTCTGCCCTTATTAAGCGTCAATGACTTCGATGTCAATGAAAGACCTGAAACTCCAATACCGAACGAAAGCCTAGAAAATCCTGACAATGCAGATATTCCTAATGATAACGAAGAAGTTTATAGTACACCACCACAAGATGCTCAGCCTTCCCGGATCTTTCGTAGATCCACGAGGTCTAGAAGAATGCCGGAACATCTTAATGATTACATCCTCGGGGATGAAACCATAGAGGGGGAGAATGACATATAATCTCCTTCGTGCCGTCTTCCCTAATTGTCTATGATTTAATTATTTGAAATATCTGTCAATGATTTATGTTCACATCTAGTTTCGTTCTAGTTTATTAAAGCCAAGTTTTCTGTTGGTATTTCGGTTTCATTAATGTATCAGTATGATGATATCTCAAAAGCCATGCATAGCTCCAGAACCTACTTCACCGTTGTTATGGGGGACTTCAACGCGAAACTGGGCAAGTAGCCCACCTAAGGAAGACCAAAAGTTGCCTATCGGGAGAAATAACTCGTGTATAAGCGAATTTTGGCATAGTTGTAGGGAATGGTGTTTTAAACCACGTACTAAAAGTACTGGTGGATAGGGGTGGAGCTAACGGGGGGAGGGGGGTGTAAAGGTCCGTATTTTTAATTTCTCGTAAATAACTCGTAAACCGTGGCTTGTAGCAAAATACGTTCTAGTACATAAGTAATCTACATAAAATTCTCTACAAAAAAGATCTTAGTATGTTTCCTCTGGGATCAATGTGTCATGAGATAAGAAAGCAAGAAGATGGACACTAAAGAAATAAACACATTTGTTTAAGTAGGTATGGCACATACAGAATGCTCGCGAGCATTCCAAAAGATTTTAATGCTCGATTCCTGACCATATTTAGAGTCTTTAATGTGATACAAAATTTCCTGGATTCGGCTTGGTTTCAGAGATAATCAACCTTTTTTTCGAAATAAGTTTTTCGACGTAACTCGTCATAAAACTTCTTTTTAATTACAATTCTACCACAACGTGTTTTAATATTACCACACCTTTTGCCTGGCAATCAAAAAATGGGAATAAAATTGACGAAATAACCTGTCCCTAAAAAAATTATTAAAATAAATAATTTTAACAAATTGTTGTTGTGATAAAAAGTACTGGAAATGTTAAAAAGTATGCAAAAAAGTCTAAAAAAAAAGAGAAAAAAAATTTTTTTTTGGTGGTTATTGACATGAGGTCTCATAATCATTTTTGTTTATTTTGATATCTAGAATGCATACTTAAAATCTTTTGGAATGCTCGCGCCCGGGCGCGCCCTGTATACTTATTTGTAAAAATAAAATTCCTAATTATCTTCTAAACCTAAGTAAAATATTCTCATAATCATCGTCAAAAGATTTTAACTATGCATTCTAGACATCTAAACAAACAAAAATTATTATGAAACCTAATGTCAAATACCACCAAAAAAAAATATTTTTTTCTCTTTTTTTTTGACTTTTTGCATACTTTTAACATTTCCAGTACTTTTTATCATAACAACAATTTGTTAAAATTATTTATTTTAATATTTTTTATAGGGACAGGTTATTGCGTCAAGTTTATTCCCATTTTTTTATTGCCAGGCAAAAAGTGTGGTAATATTAAAACACATTGTGGTAGCATTGTAATCAAAAAGAAGTTTTATGACGAGTTACGTCGAAAAACTTATTTCGAAAAAAAGGTTGATTATCTCTGAAACCAAGCCGAATCCATGAAATTTTATATAACATTAAAGACTCTAAATATGGTCAGGAATTGAGCATTAAAATCTTTTGGAATTGTCGCGAGCATTCTGTATGTGCCATACCTACTCAAACAACTGTGTTTGTTTCTTTAGTGTCCGTCTTCTTGCTTTCTTATCTCATGACACATTGATCCCAGAGGAAACATACTAAGATCTTTTTTGTAGAGAATTTTATGTAGATTACTTATGTACTAGAACGTTTTTTGCTATAAGCCACGGTTTAAGAGTTATTTACGAAACATTAAAAATAAGGACCTTTACACCCCTCTCCCCCCGTTAGCTCCACCCCTAACCACCAGTACTTTTAGTATGTGGTTTAAAACACCATTCCCTACAACTATGCCAAAATTCGCTTATACACGAGTTTTTTCCTCTGAGTTTCCTTCGTTTGGTGTACTAAAGAGAGATGGTGACGAACTGAGGGTGGGGCAATTTGGGGTTGGACGTCGGAACCACCGGGGCCATCTGCTGGCTGGTTTTCTTGGAGAAGGAGGGACTCTACATGATGAACTCCTTCTTTAAGAAACGCGAGCACAGAAAATGGACTTGGATGAGTCCCGACGGTGCAACTAAAAACGAGATCGACTTCATCATGTCGACGAAGAGACATATATTCAACGATGTTTCTGTGATCAGTACGGTTAAAACCGGTAGCGATCACCGCCTGGTAAGAGGCACGTTGAATATATGTCCTAAGCTAGAACGCTCGCGACTGATGAAGTCTACGCTCCGTCCTGCACTCCATCTCCAAAACCCCGAGAGCTTTCAGCTGGAACTCCAAAAACCGTTTCGATTGCCTAGGCGATGACGTGGACGTATTCAACGACGGGTTTGTGGAAGCTGTCCATAGCGCTGGGTCTAAGTTTTTTAAGGCCCAGCGGACAAATAAGACCAGAAAGCTCTCCGACTCCACTCAGAAGCTAATGGAAAAAAGGAGTGAACTGGTTCTACAATCCTCAGTTGATGCGACTTTATACCGGCAGCTCAACAGACAAATCTCTAAGTCCCTCAAACGCGATATGCGCCAATTCCGTAACAAGTGTATAGAAGAAGCCATCGAGCGGAACAAGGGCTCTAAAGTTTTTGCAAGGGATCTGTCTGTTGGGCAAAGCCAGCTCGCCAAATTAAAGACTGAGGATGGTAGAATCGTCACATCCAGATCTGAGCTGCTGAGTGAGATAGAGGGTTTTTATGGACAGCTGTACACGTCAACTAGCAGACCCGAAGTTGATCTAGCGGAAGACCTTAGAGCTTGACTGACCCGACACTATACAGAAGACAGCCCGGACATCAGCCTGTGCGAGATTAGAATGGCTCTTGAACAGCTCAAAAATAACAAGGCGCCTGGGGAGGACGGAATTACAGCTGAGCTTCTGAAGGCGGGTGGTAAACCGATCCTTACGGCCCTTCAGAAGTTGTTCAATTCCGTCTTACTGGAAGGGAGAACGCCAAAGGCATGGAACAGAGGTGTGGTGGTACTGTTCTTCAAAAAAGGTGACAACGCTTTATTGAAGAACTACCGACCCATCTCACTTCTGAGCCATGTCTATAAGCTGTTTTCAAGAGTCATTACGAATCGTCTTGCACGCAGGTTTGATGACTTCCAGCCTCCCGAAAAAGCCGGTTTCCGAAGAGGCTTTAGTACCGTAGACCACATCCATACGCTTCGCCAGGTTATACAGAAGACCGAAGAATATAACCTGCCCCTCTGTTTAGCGTTTGTGGACTACGAGAAAGCCTTCGATTCGATCGAAACATGGGCAGTACTACAGTCTCTCCAACGGTGCCAAGTCGACTACCGCTATATCGAGGTGTTGAAGTGTTTGTACGAGAGCGCCACAATGTCAGTCCGACTCCAAGACCAGAGCTCGAAGCCTATTCTGCTGCAGCGGGGAGTTAGGCAAGGAGATGTCATCTCCCCTAAGCTGTTTACCGCTGCACTGGAGGATGTCTTTAAGACTCTGGACTGGAGAAGGCTGGGTATCAACATAAACGGCGAGTACCTCACTCACCTTCGATTCGCTGACGATATAGTGGTCTTGGCTGAGACCTTGGAGGACTTAAGTACTATGCTCGTTGACTTCAGTAAAGCCTCCGAGCGAGTTGGTCTTAGGATGAACATGGATAAGACGAAAATCATGTCGAATTCCCATGTAGCACCAACTCCCGTAATAATCGGAGACTTTACACTCGAAGTTGTAGATGAATACATATACCTAGGGCAAACTATTCAGTTAGGTAGGTCCAACTTCGAGAAAGAGGTCAATCGTCGAATCCGACTCGGTTGGGCAGCGTTCGGGAAGCTACGACACATATTTTCGTCCAATATTCCGCAGTGTTTGAAGACGAAAGTCTTTAATCAGTGTGTGTTGCCAGTGATGACATACGGTACTGAAACGTGGCCGCTTACAATGGGTCTCATAAGAAGGCTCAAAGTCACCCAAAGGGCAATGGAGAGGGCTATGCTAGGAGTCTCTCTGCGTGATCGGATTAAAAATGAGACCATCCGCAGCAGAACCAAAGTAACCGAAATAGCTCTCCGAATCGCTAAACTGAAGTGGCAGTGGGCGGGGCACATTGCGCGTAGAACCGATGGCCATTGGGGCGGGAAGGTTCTTGAGTGGCGGCCACGTACCGGAAGGCGTAGCGTGGGTAGGCCCCCCGCAAGGTGGACCGATGACCTGGTGAAGGTCGCAGGAGTCCGCTGGATGCGGGTGGCGCAGGACCGGTCATTGTGGCAATCTTTGGGGGAGGCCTATGTTCAGCAGTGGACGTCTTTCGGCTGATATGATGAGTCACCTACACGCACCGTACTTTACCCGTACTCAGCAGAATAAATTTGTAATTGGCTAAATGATTATAAATACTGACATCGTTATGTAAAAAGCGAACTTAATAAGACATTTTCTATCAGAATATCGGAAGTAGGAATATTGTTGTGGTTGATATAAATGATAAAATAAACATGATTTTCTTGGAAACAAATTTATTCATAACGGTAATCAAGTATTGTGTTCTGTTAACATTATTAAAACTATTTTAAAACATTTATATCACAGTCATTATTTATTTTATTAAATTAAACTATTGTACTGCACATTGTGGATTTGTAACTTTATAAAATCTCTTAGTAACTTGGCTGCTGTAAATTCACAAATTTATAACCCCTATTCGTGATTCAGTAAATTTTATCCTAATATTAGTGTTTTCGTAACTTACATTTCGGAAAACACTGATGTATCGAAACATTAAGGTATCAATTCTTTTTAACCTTTTTTCCGTCTTTTTTCACAGTTTTCCCAAATATTGAGTTTAACGCCATCTTCAGGACGAGTTTGAGCAACTTTACGAGCACGTATAGAACTGCCAGGACCACGACGAGCTGGTCTAGCATGTATCGCTCGTACCACGCGTAGTGGTACGTTGGCGAGCGGAGATGCAAAGCGCCTGTAAAACAAAAAGAACATTACATTGCAACGCCATCTATTGAGCTCTGAGAGGAGTTTAAAAGAAGAAGCGGATTTTGCAAGTGACCATAATTTTATTCAGCTTAGCATTTAGCAATACTGATGTACATTTGTTACGTCAATACCAGAGCAATGTACGCTTCCGTGAAAATAGAACGGTAAAGGATTTTTAAGATCCATTTAAGGCAAAGGGTGGTCACCCATCTCAGTCCACTGCTGGACATAAGCTTCTCTATTATCTATGGTTATGGACGTATTAGGAGGTAATTCCAGTAATCGCTGGGCAAGCAGGTTAGCAGGAATCGTAGTAGTGTGTTCACTATGATGCTGCTTCCCATCATCAATCTATATTCTTAATGAACTCCCTTCAATCTCGACACTCAGGGAAAGAGTCGAGATTGAAAGGGCGGTGACAAATTCTTACCGCCGTCACTACGCGGTATACTAAGATGTTGTACTAAGGTGTAATAATTACCTTTGGTCTCTATGGCCAGCTCGACGTAGTGAGAGATCAGCTTGGCTGGTGGCACAGGCCGGTTGTTGAACAGCCGAGACAGCTCTTTGGCTTTGTTGTAATATCTGTGAAGGTAAACAACACGTTAGACACGCTAGCAGAAGGTACAGATTCTTATATATAGCATGTACAAAACCGGCCAAGAGCATGTCGGGCCATGCTCAGTGTTGAGTTCCGTAGTTGTTCAAAACGGTTGGGTCGATTATGTTCTAAATCATTTTGTTTTAAAGTTATTATTCTATAATAAATAAATAAATAAATATCTTGGGACATCTTACACAAATCAACCTAGTCCCACGGTAAGCTCAATTAAGGCTTGTGTTGTGGGTACCAGGCGACGATATATATAATAGATAGATACGTATAGATACTTAGATACATACACAGCCATGACCAAGGAACAAACATTTGTGATAAATAAATACACAAAGAATGCCCTCGCCGGGATTCGAACCCGGAACCTCCAGCTTCGTAGGCAGGGTCACTACCAACTAGGCTACAGAGGCTGACAAATCCACTATTCGTGATTTTATGGACCAATGGATCAAAAAATCAAAAGTTAGAGAGGGGCATATAGTTTTTTATATTCTGGAGCGGTTAGCTCCGAAAATTTACATTTACATAAAATTTTCTTTGAGACCCTTATTCTTTTTAAAATACCTGTTCACACGCTGGGAAGTCTGTTTGATATGCTTTCACCAATTACCTGTTTTCCGCGAGCATCTTGTCCAACGTGATCTTAAGCCCATGTCAAGGGCAAAAAGCACGCTGACAGCATACAGTGAGCTAGCTTATCTTATTGGTGCCTTATTGTTGAGTCCCCGTCCGGATACTTTCGACCCATTGGGCTATTTTGTGCCTAGCAAAGCTAGCTTACTCCGGTAGTCGCTTTTCCAAATTACCTGTTATCCGAGAGCATCTTCTCCAAGGCGATCTTCAGCCGATCCCCCATGTCAGGGACGAAAGGCACGCTCTGACAGTATAGACAGCTTAGGTACTCCAGTAGTCACTTTAAATTCCCCAAACAACCTTAAGTTACCGAGTCTTTTAACTATTATCCGACAGCATCTCATCCAAAGTGACCTTGAACCAGTTCCCCCATGTCAAGGACAATAGCTTGTCCATTAATCACGTCATACGATTTTGGCTTATTTTAGACCCCCCCATCCCCCATGGTGATATTTTCTGGACAACCCCCCCCCTAGGTGTAATTTTTTGATAACACTTCAATTTACGTACTTTATTAAGCACACGTGATAGGAAAAAACTTTATTGCAAACTACGAGCTAAATGTCCGTGAAATTTTAAAACTCAGTTCAGGATTTGACATCTGGTTATGTTTTAAAAGAAGTATGCTATTCAGCAGAGAGTAACAAAAATTACACGTGATTTATCCGATGACCCCCCCTCCTCTATAGTGATAATTGGTGATTTTTTCTAGACCCCTCCCGTATACCAGATGACGTGATTAATGGACAAGTCTCAAGGAGTATCCTAATATTCAGTAATGAGACTGAAACCCCATATTACCTGTTATCAGAGAGCATCTTGTCCAAGGCGACTTGGAGCCGATCCCCCATGTCGGGCGCGAAGGGCACGCTGACGGCGTAGCCAGCTGTATGTAAGCTTACTCCAGTAGTCACTTGGGATCACCTTCCCAGATTACCTGTTATCCGAGAGCATCTTGTCCAAGGCGACCTTCAGCCGATCCCCCATGTCGGGCGCGAAGGGCACGCTGACGGCGTAGCCAGCTGTATGTAAGCTTACTCCAGTAGTCACTTGGGATCTTCCCAGATTACCTGTTATCCGAGAGCATCTTGTCCAAGGCGACTCTGAGCCGATCCCCCATGTCGGGCGCGAAGGGCACGCTGACGGCGTAGCCAGCCCGCTCGGCGCGCTCGGCGTTGCCGGGCTGGTCGCCGAACACGGGCACGGCCAGCAGCGGCACGCCGGCCTGCACCGCCTCCAGCGTGCTCAGCAGGCCTCCGTGCGTGATGAATAGTCTGGTGTTGGGGTGCGCTGGAATAGAGAGAGTTGAGTTAGGCCGCTAATATTGAAGTGACAGTGCGCTAATCCCTCCCATGTTCAACGTTCCCCCTAGTATGACCAGCAGCGGCTTTGGCCGCAAAGGACTATGCGTCAAAATTGCCCCAAGACCAACAAACATGAGAGTAGGATCATTAAATAGGTACTTAAACTTCTACTTTACTTTTTTCTTTTAACTTTACTTCATATCATTCTATGGGCACGAAATCGAATTCCATTGCAGAACTGAGATATTCACATATTTGTCAGCGTGAATACGAGCTAATTCAGTACATAAAATCTGTAGATTCAGCCACTAGTTTGTTTGGGTAGCTGCAGCTACCAGCAATCACCCTTATTTATAATTATGTAAAATAAAGGCTGCGGTCAAAAGAAAAAAAAAACAAATCGAGTGAGGTGGTTACAATCACTTGTGCACATTCTTTTTTTTACACACTTCGGTATCCTAATTATTAACGATTAACGAATAGTATTTCTGATCGATTGTATTCACGCTGATAAAAATATGAATATCTCAGTTCTGCAATGGAATTCATCTGGGTGCCCATATAATGAAATGAAGTAGATTGAAAGACCTATTCAACAATGTAACTTTTAGCTGTGTTGACTTTGGGGCAAAGTTCCATACAAAGTTGGGCATGGTCCTTTGCTACAAAGATTGGCTACATCAGTCACCTGAGGTTGGCAGTGTGGTGACGGCAGTGAGAATGCATTCGTCACCACCCCACCTCTTCCCGCGGGTGCCGTAAGAGTCGAGTGAGGGATTGAAGTGCCACTCTCAGTTTAAGGATTTTACGCTATGCTTCCAACAGTTCATTTTTATTCATAATAGGTAGATGTTTGACCACGATCATACCGGCTGGTAAGTGATCATGCAGTCTACGGTGGAGCACGCTTACCTATGAGAAAGTGCCGTAGAAATTTAGGGCTTAGCAATAAATGTGCGAAGAACAAAACTAAGAACTTTCCTTGAAAATATTCTCTATCTTGGAAACTTCTCATCAGGGTATTGCTACCCCATTTCAATGAAATCACTGATCATTCTTTTTTGAAAGGCAATATTAAACGGTCAATTCCTTTATTTTGTTACTAGATGATATTCTTGGCCGTGAGGCGACAGTAGTAAGAATACATTTGTCACCACCCCAACTCTTCCCACGGGTGTCGTAAGAGTCGACTAAGAGATTAAAGTGTTACTGACCATTCTACAAGATTGATGATGGGCAGCAGCGTCATCATAGTTACTGCAATCCGATTATGGGCATTTAGCTCCTAAACTATACTCTAGTCTATACGCATAGTTAATAGGAGAGGCGTCCAGCTGTAGACTGAGATAGGCTGATGATGTGATGATATTCTAATAAGCCTACCCAATATAGCTGGCTGCGGCATCCACGGCCTGATGTGGACATTCTTCGGCAGTCCTTCAAGAGGTTCCTCGAACTTCCACAGCACGGTGCACGGCAGAGCTCCCAGGATCCTCAGCAGGTCCTCCCGGGTCCGCTGCGGCAGCGCCGAGGCTTGAACCACGGAACCCATGCTGAAGTACACCACGCCGGTCTTGGAGTTGTCCATGATTTCTTGGAGATCCTGAGAAAAGAAGATTAATGAAAGGCATATCGTTAATTGAGAAACTGGGCGCGTCTGACACGATATTGATGCTAACATTTATATTTGGGTACCTATAGTTTTCTCTTGCATTGCTGTAGCTATAAAATTTATAGCTTTTATACCTGTCAAAAATGGTATTTATTTTTCCTTTACAGGGTGTTCCACGAGCCACTGAAAACCTTGAATGGGGTGATTTGGTAGGTTAAACTGAATAACTTTTACTATGGAGCTAACCCAGAAATCTCAAAAAAAAATTTGCCTTTTTCATATAAAATGTCGTGATCAATCGGTCAAAATGTATGAAAAAGACAATTTTTTTTTAGATATCGTATTGGCCCCATATTAAAAGTTGTTCAGTATAGCCTACTAAATCACCCCGGTCAAGGTTTTCAGTGGCTCGTGGAACACCCTGTATATGGGTCTTTTCTCATGGGATACTGATATTATCAGATACAAATTTAGCAACCTTGATGAGCTATAATTATGATAAAATGCTTATCAGGGAGGGACCCTATGATTTGCAGCATCGTGTTGTCAAATGTCGGTTTTGTACTTAGTTGAGGTTTTTGTTTTAAATGGTGGTGATTCTAAGCATATACCAGTGAAGATGTGTAAATATTAAAATTTAAATGACCTTCATATAGGGTGTTTTTCTTCATTTGCTTTTAATTTAAGGGAAGCTTATTTAGGTCAAATATAATTCATTTCTCTAAAAACCTAGTGTCTTAACTCTTACTATTCAGTTATTAAAAAAATAAGTTTAATGACTGAACAAGTGTATTGAAACCTTTATTACGTTCAAATGATACTTGTTTTGACATGTGCCGTCATATTCTTAAGGTTCTCTGACTATTTCATTTATTATGTATGATTTTTTTTCGATTTTAGCAGAAGCTGATATACCAGGCAACTTTTATTAATGTCCCAAGTAACGTGTCCAATTTAACGCAAATCAACACGAACACCCTGGATACCTACCTATTATCTGGTATCCCAAAGACTATGGGAACATATATATTAGGTAATATTAATACAAACGAAAAAGATACCTTGGGTAGTGGCGTAGTATGGTCAGCAATATGGTATCCAGCAATGTCCACCACATTAGGAGGAACGCTGATGCCCGGCGCCAGCGACGGGTGCGAATTAGACAGCAGGATGGAGATATTGTAAATGGCTGTGGAGTAAGGGGGAAGGACGACCCCCTTCTTCTTGGCTAGGGGCTCGAAGATCTCGAGGTAGTACTTCTCGCTGACTGACACGTCCCATCTGGAATTATTGAACAGTTGATTTTCTGGCCAAGGTTGATAATAACATCACATCCTACCCAATTGCAGATCTATAGTATTAACGGTCACTGAGTTATGCTGCGGACAGACGGACAGATGGACATGGTGAAACTATAAGGGTTCCGTTTTTGTCATTTTGGCTACGGAACCCTAAAAACGAATTTAAAAAGGCAAAAGGAGACCAGACAGGAACAAGACTAGGAACAGACAGAAGTCGCGGTAGCAATAACGTCAATTTAGTAGGGACTTCCTTTCGGTATTAAATTCATCGATAAGTGAATACTCATATCGAAATTACATTTCATATTTGATCAATTTGTATCGAAAGTCAGCTTGATTCTCGATTGCTTTCCAAATAAGCCTAATTTAGATTATCTCGAAGGTATATTGTTACTTCTGTCATAAGAAAAAATAACATCCAGTGGAAGTCTTTAGCAAAATTTTTTTAGTGCCACCGTGACTTGACTTTTATGTCTGATTATGAATATTTCGTTTATGAGTGTGCATTCATTGTTGTTATCGACTTATAACATAATTCAGTGACATAACAGATCGACTGTTTATTTGTATCGTGGTGTCAAGTGTCATTTGCATCGATAACCTGTTATACGCTCGATAAGTTCACTAAATAGGTTAGTTCATTTGATATAACAAGTAAATCGTTATACTTAAAACTCTTTTTGTCAGCCTCCGTAGCCTAGTTGGTAGGGCCTACAAAGCTGGAGGTTCCGGGTTTCGACTCCCGGCGAGGGCATTTAATTCTGTATTTATGTTAGATATCATAAATATTCGTTCCATATTCTGGCCGTGTGGTGACGGCAGTAAGATACATTTGTCACCACCCAAACTCTACCCGCGGGTGTTGTAAGAGTCGACTAAGCGATTAAGATAAGATATATAAGTAAGAAACCATCTTTTGTATACCATGACTGTTTGAGCAACAAATTATTTCATTCATTTTTTGAAGTGTCACTGACCATTCTTTGACAGAAGATTGATGATGGGCAGCAGCGTCATCATAGTGGACACATTATTGCGATCGCCAATCGACTTGTGCAGCGTGGCGATTATGGGCATTTACCTCTTAATGCGTAGTTAATAGGAGAGGCCTACGTCCAGCAGTGGACTGAGATAGGTTGATAATGTGATGTGATGTGAAATATTTGTTGCTTGGCCATGCCTGTCTATGTATTTAAGTAGGTATCTAGGGTTACTGGTGAAACCCGATAAGTCGAGCAAATTGGTTTTTGAATTACAAACAATAACACTTACGTGCGGTTGAGATTTCAATGAAAAATTATCTCGACTTATCGGGTTTCGCCAGGCAACCCTCGCATCTATCTATCTATTAAATATAGTGTCGCCTGGTACAGACATCAAAAGCCTTAATTGAGCTAATCAATGGACAAGGCCGATTTGTGTGTGATGTCCCAAGATATCTGTTTATTCTTAAGTACTTCTGGCTTCTTCAAGACCTTCTTTTTGTGTAAAGAGGAAAAGGGTTTTTTCTCCACTTTTCTGTCTTCTAATTAGCTTCATATTATTTTTCTAAAGTTTTCTGTCGTTTTCTTACATTTGTCTTAGGGTTTGCGATAAGGTAGAAAATTCCTTAAAATATCAAACGCGTGTGTTTATTGCTGCGATGAACACATACGTAATATAAAAGCGTGAATGCCGTTATCCACGCTTAAAGGATTGTTGCGAAGACGAAAACTTACATTCTGCCAAGAGTCATCATCCCAACAGAAGCCATGTTGGCCATCCGCTGCCAAAGGTTCATGGGTATCGGGAAGCTGTTCATCATCATGGGCACCAGGGCAGCGCTGCTCACGTCTGCCACCATGGACTCCACCACAGTGTTGATGACTGTGCCGCTAAGAACGATCCAGGGGACTTGAAGGATTGCTGCGAAGCTGTAAAAACAAAAGGTTAAGAGGCATTAGACAATTGACAATCAACAAATAAAGATAAAACAAATGAACATCAGCCTCCGCGTAGCCTAGTTGGTAGTGACCCTGCCTACGAAGCCGGAGGTTCCGGGTTCGAATCCCGACGAGGAGATTATTTGTGTATTTAATTTATCACAAATATTTGTTCCTTGGTCATGGCTGTGTTTATATTTAAGTATCTATATGTATCTATCTATTATATGTATATAGCGTAGCTTGGTACTCACAACACAAGCCTTAATTGTGCTTACCGTGGGACTAGGTCGGTTTGTGTAAGATGTTCCGAGATATAAAAAAAAAGATGTAAAAAAACATGAACGTACTGCTACAAAAGGAGTAGTTGAAGTAGAAGAAGAAAATAATGATGTATTTTATGATGAGAATGAAGAATTTAAAAAAAATAATGAAGATGAAAATCGAATCGGAAGTAATTAAAATCGGAAAATAATAATGGTGATAATGATAATCCATCCATCCCCCATTACCATAGCCCATTATTCTGTTCCATTACTTCTCAAGTCCTATACGCCTGCTGGGACCGGTTTACGGATATCTATTGATGTGCCCGTGAATAGGTAGCAGGTGTACAACATAGCAAATTTCTTCAAAAGGCCTCTACATATTGGATCTATATCCCCACGCAAGCCTATCAAAAAATCAGGATTTGTAAGCCCGTGATTCCCAATGGTGATAATAATAATCAAAATAGAGTCGGTCAGCGTCCCCATCTCCGGCGTGCTGCGACCATAAATAACATGGCCGTCTAACGCCAGCTCAAAAATGCCCCCAAAATCAATTGTTCAATTGTGCCAAGACGGGCAGGACATAGCGCTTTTCTTAACACCGCGCATATTTCGGCGCAACGCCTTTGACAAATGTTTATAGAATTTAGCCAATCAAAAGTTTGATGGACCAATCACAACTATTTTGAAATGGCGGCTTAAGTTTTTATAGGTTGTCATTGAAATTCATTGCCGTGATGCATTAAAGACGGGGTGACATTTGTCAACTAAAATTCAGGACCGTTCTTGAAAGGCAATCTAGTACGGCGTGCGGCTTCCATGTTTTATTTGTTCGTAGCCGGCGTGTCTTCGTCGGTCGGAGTTGAACCTCAAGGGGACCCGTATGTCTAAACACTGGCTTGCTAATTGGCCGTCCAGAGAGGCCAGCAATACGTTCTATCTCCCGTGAATTCCTCTTTCGTCTTTGAATAGAGCTTGAAGAGATATATCGTCCTCCTTGACGTATCCGTCAATGGCGAAATCTGGCTTCATGACCATCACAAGCGCCGGTCATGACCACGAATGTGGCTTGCAAAGAGATCTACATACTTCATCAGTTACACCAACAAGTGTTAATATAGTTTTATGGCTTTTTAAGGGTTTTATGGGTTTCATGAACGAGCCTTCTACTATTTCGAGCACGTGCGGGACTATTCGTAGTAGACTTACAGCTTTTCCATGTATCCCAATTTGATTTCCCTTCTAACAAACCAATCTGTAGTTTCGTCAAACTCTCCATTTCGTTGGTGGGACCAATAACCTGATATTGTTTTCAGAGCGTCAGTAGTGTCTAATTGAGCCGATTAGGCGTACAGACATGAAGAATTGTATGGAAACAATATATAAGACAAAATATTATTTAATTCCGTATTGTTTTCTATCACTGACATTTTTTTGTTCTGCGCAGTGGATGCGTGCTGGGCCTATAACCTAATATAGTTTTCAGAGCGTCAGTAGTGTCTAATTGAGCCGATTAGGCGTACAGACATGGAGAATTGTATGGAAACAATATATAAGACGAAATATTATTTATTCCGTATTGTTTTCTATCACTGACATTTGACAGATATATTATTTTATTACTTATCAAGTTTATGGTTTTACCTAAGTAGTGACACATATAAAACTCCTTAACAGTGTTTACTCTTAAAATGACTACATACCCAGCCTGTAGATCGGAGAAGAAGACCTCAGTGACAACGGCGTCATATTTCTGCATCAGTGCAGCCTGGACCCCCTTGTTATTGGCCGTCGCTATGGAGATGTTCCGTCCGAACTCCATCAGTGTGGTGATGCTTAAATCCCGGACCTTCAGGGGATCCATATCTACGGAAAATACAAAAAATATACCCCTTATTCATAAGTCTCCTAACTTCAGCGAGTAAGGTTTATTCCTTTCGATCTTAGCTATATGTAGATGTAGAAGGTGGTAGAAGGTCGAAACGGTTGAAAGGGATACAATATTTATCCCCTATGGCCATGTGGTGACGGCAGTATACATTTGTCACCACCCCAACGCCTCCTGCGGGTGTCGTAAAAGTCGACTAAGGGATTGAAGTGTCACTGACCATTATTTGATAAAAGAATGATGATGGGCAGCAGCGTCATCATGGACACATTACTGCGATCGTCAATCCGTTTGCCCAGCGTTGCTACGCATAGTTAATAGGAGAGGCCTACGTCTAGCAGTGGACTATCATAGGCTGATGATGATGATGATTTATCCCCTCGGGGATAAAGCTCTTAACGCTAAATGTGCTCCAAAAGCCAATTGTTTAAATATACCTATGACCAACAATCCAAGTCAGTAGAAAAGCGGCTAAATAAAAAAAAGTAAGAGTGAAGAGTTATACGCCTATAGTAAATTGTTATTTTCCGGTTTTTTTACTGCCAGGAATTGTTGTACCGATATTAGATAGATCTTTACTATGTTACCTTAAGATACCTTCCTTAAAGATTTTGTTGTAAGACTTGTAAGTAAGTAACTTACTAAGAGCTAAGATATGAGAACATATACACCGTGTTTCACTTAACACCAAAAACCAGAAAACCGTTTGTTCAGAATCGAGAGCAGAATCGATTGAGCTATATCTTGTTGGGGGTAATATTTTTATTTTTATTTGCATTTTTAGTTATTTTTTACGTGCCCAGTCTACAAATTCGTAATACAACATTGTGCATATCGCATTGCTGAAGGTTGTCTACCTTTTTCAGTATTTAGGGGTATTTTGGTAATAATGGCTGGTTATCTGGTCGATTATTTTTTCCGCTACGAGTTTGACGTTGTTTGTCAATTTGATTTGTATGTTCATTCCGTTGATATTTCTAACTATCATGGCGTTTAGATTCACGAACGTTCAATATTGTGAAATGGTAAGAACGCTAGCACGCTGCAATGACAATGTAAATTTAGCGGTTAGGACTTATTACGAGGAGTTTGGTGTCGCCGTGTCGAATGCCACCATGGCCGCAGCTACTCAAAGACTTCGGGACTACGGTTCTTTTCGACCACCAATGGCCAGAGAAAGGCATGACGAAATGAATCCTGATTTCGAGGAGGCCGTCTTGGAGTATTTTCGCGTTAATCCGACGGCTAGCACACGACAAGCTGGTCGTCGGTTTAACTGTGATCATAAGCAGATTTGGAGAATTTTGAGAGACGACCAGCAACACCCTTTTCACTATCGTCTATGTCAGGAGCTCAACCCCCTAGATTATGTGCCCCGTGTTGAGTTTTGCGATTGGTTCCTGGAAGACTGGAATAGAAATATCCTGTGGACCGATGAGTGCACCTTCACTAGGCAAGGCCTTTTCAACCAGCATAACAGGCATATGTGGGCACACGAGAATCCTCATTTAGCCGAAGAAAATGCCTTTCAACATAGATTTTCTTTAAACGTATGGGCGGGAATAATAGGGCCATACATTCTCGGTCCCGTATTTTTGCCCCGTCTGAACGGAGAAATTTACCTGAATTTTCTGATGACCACCCTCAATGACTTGCTTGAAGACGTTCCCTTGCAGTTTGTACGTCAAATGTATTACCAGCATGATGGTGCTCCTGCACACTTCCAGATAAACGTCAGGAGACATCTGGATAATATTTACGGGCGGCATTGGATCGGACGTGGAGGCCCAGTGCAATGGCCAGCCAGATCACCGGATTTAACTCCACTAGACTTTTTTTTGTGGAGTAAAATTAAAACGTTGGTGTACGATGACGGACCAGGACCGACGAATATTGACGAACTACGAAACAAAATTATTGCCTCTTTTGAGACAGTTAAAAATACTCCTGAAGTGCTGCAGTCACTCAGAAACAATTTACGGAAACGAGCATTGCTCTGCCGTCGCCAAGGCGGGAGACATTTTGAACAGCTCTTAAACATCCGCGAACAACATAACTTGTAAATAAAATTGTAAATAAGTTTTTTTTAATAATTTTTATGTACATAATTGGTCATTACATATGTAAATATCTATACATTGAAAGAGTTTTATTTTATTTTCTTGCGTAAACTCACCAACTTACATAGTTATACTTAAACATTTCTGAATCTGAGAGAGCATTCGTAACCGTTATAATGGCGGGACCAGATCCTGAATTCGATCGATTCATATTGCATTATTTAGTACTAAATTAGCTAGCTTTTGTAATGAGCGTACTATTTTTTTACAAAAGGTAGCAAATAGTACCAATTCAGTACTAAAGAATGCAATATAAATCGACAGAATTCAGGACCTGATTCCGCGATTAAGTATAACGTTATAATGGCGGGACCAGACTAATTGAATATAGTAGTTTTTTATTACAACAGGTACCAAGTAGTACTAATTCAGTACCTACTAAATAATGCAATATGGATCGATCGAATTCAGGATCTGGTCCCGCCATTATAACGGTTACGAGCATTCGGTCGTTCGTGTGGTATAAAATACCTACGTATAAAAATGAACAAAAGATCCCGTGTAAATAAAAGAGACATGGCGATCTTACTCGCATGATTGTTCGCCGCTGCAATAGTTCATAGTTGCCTCGCTCGCGGTGAGACTAGTGCCTGAAGAGCTCGTTCCCACTATGTCGACTGT